>QMIH01000470.1:209771-228880 GCA_003987875.1 Clarias batrachus | reverse complement strand
AGCCCCACAGAGTTTTGTTCCAACCATAATTAAAAACACCTGATCCAACTAAACAAGTCATTAAGGCTTATTTGAAAACTACATGGTATGTATGTTGGAGCAGGGTTGGAACAAAACTCTGTRGRGCWGYGSCCCTCCAGGAACTGAGTTTGAGACCCCTGCCCTACATGCTTTTTGTTGCCTCTTTGGATGAGGGTGTATTTGGGGTTCTATGTACAGGTAAGTGTGTTCAGGCAGCAAAGTTTTTAACCCCTGTTTATGCAAGAAATCCTTAAAGAACCATCAAAGAACCTGTTTCAAAGAACATACAGTATATATTATAACTTCTGGTAACTGATAGACTTTTTTCCCATTGGTTCTTCATGGGTTCTAAGTCTCCCAGAAGTGTAGTGTTACTTGGAGCTCTCTTAAATATAGGAAAAGTCTGTTTAATGTTCTACAGCTGAAGGAATCTCACATACTCAGAGTTCTTCTCATTAGTTCCTTCTTGGACAATTATGGGTTCTTTGCTTCTTAGACAGGTTCTACTTGGAATCTTAGAGAATCACTCTGTTGTATGGTACTATAGACAGACCAATCGAAAAAAGAAAGCCATTGTATAGTTCTTTAAAGGTTTCATTAAATAAACAAGGTTTTGCAGGGTCTAGTGGAAGATGTAAAAAGGAAACAGGAAGTTAGACATTAAGAAAAATGATGAAGTGATCCCTGAGGATCCTTATTTAAACGGACAGCAAATTATCAGATCACTTCCTCTTAAATAGGATAGAATGTATAAATAGCATGCTTAGAGGTCAAAGGTTACATGACTGCAGGCTATAGCTGGGGCACATTAACCCTAAAGGTCAGATGGGGGTCAAAGAGTTTTTTTTTTTCTGTTCTTTTACTGAATGTGAACATTCTTTTTAAATTCCCCACCAATGTTGACGTCTCAGTAAAAGGGATTTCCAGCCGAAACGGTGACACAGAATGTTCAGGAAGTCTAGTAATAGCGGTTTGATCATGACTCACGCTGATGACATCATCAAGTCTCAGAACAAGAAAATAAAACACAGCATGAAGTGTGTGTCGGCTCAAAGCGTGTGTTTTCTGTATTTTAAGCTCATACATGTCGAGTCATTATTAACTAGAAACGTTATAACTAATTATAAAAAGGGTGGGGCTTTAGTAGTGGGCGGAGTCATCATGCCGAGTTTATATTGTATTTAACTCACCATAACGCCAACGCGAACGTTAAAGCAAACAAGGCGGGTTGGATTAAAGCGCTCTGCGATGTTCCTGTTTTATTCCACTCATGACAACGTTTCTTTGTTTATTTTTTTACAGGCAAAATTTAAATAGGGTTTGCATTTCCGCTTTGTGCTATTTGCTTAAAGTCGCCTGATGAAGAAACGCTGGTGCTGCTGGTGTTGTTGGTGGCGGAGGTGTTGTGTTAAGGCGTGTCTCGGCTCTTCACTCCTCTTACAGTAATACGCTCTAGTCTCTTTAACATAAAGTCACCATGCAGGAAATAATTAAACACAGAGCCTTGTTCGCCATCTGACAACTGAAAACAAATAAAGAAAACTTCAGAAGACCATTGTGTCACAAACCTGGACAAAGACGCGTTAACTATTTGTTTTTCCCCCCTCGTTATGTCTTTATAGCAAGCTAATCGCCTCTTTTCATCAAAGGGGTGGGGCTTATATAATATATAAATATATAATATATTTACTTGTTTATTTATTTTTTTGCTGCCACATTTATCTTTCACCCTGTCAGGGGACTTTACGTACATCGTAGGGCACGATCACAACACACTCACACACTGCGCGGAATTTGGAAATGCCATTTAGTCAAATCAGCGTGTCTTTAGGTTTTTGTGGGAGGAAACTGGAGTACCAGTTGGAAACCCATCAAGCAAGGCAGGACCATGCAAACTCTACACACACACACACACCTCCTAGGGAATCGAACCCTCAACCCACAGTGCTAAAGCGCCACGACACCACTGAGCCGCCTACAGATATTTCATAATCCATTTATTTTATAACAACACTTTTATTTCATAATGACAAATTTGGCCTCAAAAAGCCATTGTGATGATGATGATGATGATGATGATTTTTAAAAATATATTATTTTACTTTATATAGTATTTTTACAGTACAAAGACAAAACATATACAGTAGTTGTAGTTTTTCTAAATATTTATTTATTTGAACACAAAGAAATTGAAAAAGATATAATAAGAGTCTAGCGTGTACACATTTTATGTGTACAAACATATTATTTAATAAACAGAACTCAATATCGCTGTAATAAACTGAATAAATGAAGAGATCTGCTGAAGCAGTAATTAAAACCTGGGATTATCGTAAAACGTGGCCAGTAAAACCGCATGAGCTCCAGTCTGCCGTCCTGACGACTAACACACACTGCGCTTCATGTTCCATACACACATGCGGCGATATTTGGTTTACACATCTCTTCTCGTGTAGCTTTAAAAAGAGGCGAATCACAGACTGGAGAGTGAAAAAAACAAATAAATGAACAGTTCAGGATGCTGAACAAAGTCCACTGGTGTCCATATCCTGCTGTTTTAACACCTGCCGAGCTCCACCTTCTAAACCAACAACAAACTAGCGGTTATTCTGCAGAACCCACATTCGGCGGTGGACACGACCACGGCGATGCGTGCGGTCGAAAACACACTGCCGGCCTGAACCACCTCGGAGGGCACTGACACTGGAGACTCCTTCCTTACATCTTACATAAAGACCTCCTGACAGCTACAAATGTCTTTACACACATACAACTGTTTATTATTAATGTAGCGTCTAGCGTCCCTGTAAATGAGCCGTAACTATAGAAACAATGGTGTATTATAATAAGAGCAGTAATTGTGTTAAAGCTGCTGTTGTAGAAAATCAAAGCATGATGTGTTAGTTTTGTTCTTCTGCTGTCTTTGCCTCTTTTTTTCTGTGTGTCATTGCTGTGTTGTCATTCTCTGGAAGTGACGCGGCAGTGTGTGTGCGTGTGTGTGTTTATACAGCTGCTGTCCTGCCTCGAGAGCCGCCAGTCCCCCCGAGTGGCCATGCCCCGTGCTGTCAGTGTCACACCCAGTTTGTCCTGTCCTAATGCCAGTCTCTGCCCCCATATCGACAGGAAATGCATTTCCTGTTTCTGAACTAAAACTTATCTTATGCAAAGTGTACTAAAAATAACAAACCCACTTCTCTTATTTTGCACTGTTTCCACTTCGCAGCATATCGGACTTCTGTGATGTGTTATCTGTTATCTGACCCTTTTTGCAGGACAGATAAAGTCATTTGTCTTAACTACTGTGATAGTCTTAGTTTGTGTTATTTGAGGTTTTTTTTGTTGTTTTTGTTGTTAAACACTATTTTGTTCTTTAACATTTAAATTGTTGTACTTGTTTCTAAGAGTAATGTATTGTAATTTCAATTCTCTATATGTACAGTATGTAGTAGATGTCGCAGAATCGACAATAGAGTTGACTTTGACTTCCTTTTCCTTAGAGGAAAACTGCTTTCCTAGATGCTCTCGTGAATGGTGGTCAAAATATAGCATGTAGCATGAGCAGTCTGGCCAACAGTGAGAGAGGAAACATGCGAGACCTCAGCCTTCCGAGGGACGTGTGTGGGTTACACGAGGACAGGGACACGCCTATTTCATTATATCCATGTGGTGAGAGGAGAGGAATTGAAAGGATAACAAAAAAATATGTCCTAGTATTGGTGGAGGAAATGAATAACAGAACGAAACGATTGTCCCAGACATTATTATTATTATTATTATTATTATTATTATTATTATTATTATTATGATTCCTTAAATAAAATAATATAATTCATAACTGAATGGATGGATGAATGAATGTTGATGGTAACTAAATTAATTCAATTGATAGAGAAATTGAAATAACTGGTAACCAGTAGAATGGATGGATGAAGTAATAAATGGCTCACTGGCTGACTGGAACTGATAACTATATGATAAAACATCAAGATGGATGAATGAAGGGATGAAGGTATGGGAAAGACTTTAACTAGGTGGATGAATTAAACTAGCAACTGAAAGAACAAAAAGGATGAATGGTGAAAGGGAAGATGGATGGATGGATGGATGGATGGATGGATGGGGGATTGCCAAGAGAGACAAGTTCAAAATCTTTATGGTGATTGATGTTTAATTTGTAGTTCCACCACAGGGAACTGGCAACTGGATGAATGGATGAATGGGTGGGTGGCCGGAATTATGAATTGAAAATATAGAGATTCAGTGGAGTTGATGAATAGAAATTGGAAATATAAATCTATAGATTGGCAAGAAGATGGATGGATGGATAGATGGATGATGGAGAATTTAATGGGGGATGGAGGGATGTACAGTATTCGGTACCTAGATGGATGGAAGTGACAAGAGGATGAATAGATGATACTGGAGAATAGAAGAATGGAGCAAGAATGAATATCTAGCAACAAGGTGGTTGAATGGTTGGATGGAAATAGATAAATAGATAGAAAAGGCAAGAAGATTCAATTCAATGAAAGAATGGATGGATAAATAGGTGGGTGGAAGCATGGGTGGAACAGATGGATAGATAGATCTGGAACTGGAATACTTTCTACTCGCCCTCGGAGTGTTACTGGTTTGTTTGTCTGACTCATTACTTTGGTCATATTCTCTGACTCATAGCGCGTTCATTTGAGAACCCGGATGGAGGAACCTTACCCACTGTGTACAGTTCAGTCTCACTGTTTTGTACCCTGGAGGGAGAATCACACCCATAGGGTGTGGCCATGGAAAAAAATGAATGTCACCTTGAAAGACGAGTGGCTAGTATAAACACCCGAGTGTTGTTTCTGAAGAAAAACAAAAGCAATCATATGATGATTTCCTAGCTCTCACAACCTAGCTCTCAACATTAAGTAAATGTTTTGGACAGCAAGGCGCGTGTCTTTTCCACTGAGTTATCTCTTATCAAGGAATATTATTTTGGCTAAACTATAAACCGTCCATTAACGTGTCCAGACCACGTAGCGTCTCCTACGTGAATTTTATGATGGTATGATTCACATCTGGAGCAGATCACTATTATCTCCAGCTGTTTATTCAGTAGTGCAGAATTTGAGTAAGCCAGGAAAGTCCCATGCTTCTTTTCCAAACTGGACATTCCTGTCCTTTAGCGTGGCAGCATTTGTAGGCTTTGGGTTTCAGTCAGAGTTTTGATGTTCCTTCATTATGAATTTTCTCCGAAGCCACGCCCACCTCACATCTAGAACAAGGGTGAGAACTTCTGAGACTGAATTATTATCGCTCATCTATGCAAATGAAGCTGAAGCAGCACAAACACATGGCAGTCTGTTAGGAGATTCTTCCAGTCAATTATATTCTCTATATCAACTTTATACTTTGGTTCAGTTCTACATTTGTTTTGTTCAACTTTCTATCATTTCTGGTACAATATTATCCTTCAATCCATGTTCTGAATGACACATCCCCTACTTTTTATCTGTTTTTAATTACACTAAATGTCATTCCAAGTTCAATTTCCATCATAATCGTTCCCTCAGAAGCCTGTTTTTTTCCCTCTGAGATGTGACTTTCATTTTAAGCAGAAGAACGCCCTATCATCCCGATCTCTATTTAAAACCCAAGCTCAATTAGCAAAGTCGATATTCCTGTTCGGCAAATCTGCTAATCTTTGTTAGTTTTTTTCACTGGAACTTTGCACATGAATGAGACACTCGTTTAGAAAGTTAGTGCAGGTCAAAGTCATGCAGCTCCCCTCAAAACCAGCCACTATAGCCATTAGAATAATCGATCTTAAACCACTTCAAATTGGGAGAATCAGCATGCTAATCTCTAACATGCTAATATACCGGCACCCGAGGAATTTTAATTCACCTCTCACACCCATCAGTGGGTATATAAAAGAATCAACTCTCTTTAAAATAGGGGGAAACTTAGTGGTAGTGGTTACAGTCATTGGACTGATGATTGGAAGGTCCCATGGTCCCATTGACAACTTGATGGCATTTTGCCCTCTTTTATCCTCCTATCTTCTTCTATGTGCTCCAGTCCCTGCTGCAGAGAAACAACCCTATAACATACATGATCTTACCCTCTCTGTGTTTAGGACGGGTGTTATTATTTGGATGGAGAGCTGTATTGGATTTCCGCCAGACATATTTTTTTTGTTGTTGTGGAAATAATTTAGTTTTAATCTCATCCGACCAGCTGCGTTTTGGCAAAGCTCAGTCACTCAGGCTGGCTTTTTTCTTGCAAGTCTACCATATAATCCACATTTGTGGAGAATTTGTGATATTGTTGTACACAATGACCGCTCTTTGACATAAATTCTTGCAACTGCTTCAGAGTTGCTGTTGGCCTATTGGTACCTCAGACCAGTTTCCTTCTGTTTTTTATTTTTTTCATCCAGTTTGGAGAGACTTCCTGATCCAGGGAAGGTCTGTGTTGATACAAATACCTACTGTACCACTTCTTAATAATAGATTTCACTGTGCTTCAACACAGTGATAAAGCCTTTGAATATTTTTTTGCATCCATCTCTCTCCTGACTGGTGCACATGCACAATGTGTTATTTTTAAAAGGGGATCAAAAAAGTTTCAACTCATTCTGCTTTTTTTCTGATATGTTGGTATTATATTTTTCACTCGAATGTTAAAAGTTGCACTGAGTAAATTCAGCTGAGTTAAACAAAATCTTTGTCTTCATTTCAGGCTGTAAAACAACAAAATGTGATTATTTAAATGGGGGCGAATCTTTTATATACCTACTGTATCTCTTCACAAGGCGGCACGGTGGCGTAGTGGTTAGCACTGTCGCCTTGCACCTCCAGAGTCCGGGTTCGATTCACGTCTCTGTGTGCATGGAGTTTGCATGTTCTCCCTGTGCTTGGTGGGTTTCCTCCCACAGTCCAAAGACATGTAGGTTAATTGGTGTTGGAGTGTTTGTGGCCTGCGATGGATTGGCACCCTGTCTAGGATGTACCCCACCTTGCTCCCTAAGTCTCCTGGGATAGGCTCCAGGCCCCCCGTGACCCTGAATACAGGATTAAGCGGTATAGAAGATGAGTGAGTGTATCTCCTCGCCTCCCACATTCAGGTAATTATCAGACACACAAGGATCATCAATTTACACCCTAATTAACTCACGTTACATTCTTGGTTCCTCACCTCACACTCTCAATTCTTCACCTTACATACTCAGTTCCTCACCTCAAACACTTGGTTCCTCACTTTACATCTTTGATTCCTCACCTTAAATTTTTGGTTCCTCACCTCACACTCTCAGGTCTTTACCTCACACCCTCCATTCCTCACCTCCCATACTTGGTTCCTCACCTCACACACTCCGTCCCGTCGTTTGAGGAATATTTTGAATGATTATACAATATCATCAGACGTCTGTTGTGCTGAGTTGGACGAACACTAGATGTTTGATGGACCTGTTTGAGGTGGAATTATTTCTCCCCCACAAACAAACAATATAGTCGCAGCAGCTCATCAGCATTTTGTGCGGTTCCTTCTATTTTCATGTTTATAAAACCCTGACAGTGGGAGCGAGTGGGAACGTTTGGGAGTGTGTAAACCAAACAGAGTCGTCGGTGACAGGACAGTGTCTACTAGATGTGCATTGAACACAACACATTCCATTCTCTCGATACTTTACATTCATGCGCATCCCGCCCAAGCCACTTTCATTCTCACGGGCACGTAGCCCCGCCCCCATAATACATCTGTTCTCCATTATACATACCTCAGCAGTGGAATCTGTGGCCACACAATAGCCATAAAATGCAAACACACACTCCCTTCACTTGGTACACAAAGGGAAACACACCCACTCAGATACACATACACACACACACACACACACACACAAACACACCACTCCTCTTCACTGTGGCAGGCGGTTAAACCAGGACAAGGCCTATCGTCAAACCAAAAATGGGTTAAGTTCACAACCTAGTGACATTCATCCCACACCCTTGGCTATATAAAGTAACACTGATACCTAGGTGTGTGTGTGTGTGTGTGTGTGTGTGTGTGTGTGTGTGTGTGTGTTTGCTCTTACTTCTCCTCACGCTCTCGTGTGGTTTTCAGTGGGTTTTTATTTATGATATAATGGAGATGATATTGTAATATGAAGATGCTAAATGCCATTTAGACCATGTAGTTGATGAGTTCTGCATCCTGATTGGACAAAAGTGGTTGATGAATTTTCTAGAACAGCAGCTCTTAGTGTAGTGATGCTGCACAAACTTATACTTCACACACTTTTTCCTCATTTCCGTACAAACTACCCTCAGTTCTTTGCCTCAACACACTCAGTTTCTCTCCACACACACTTTATTTCTCACATCACACACTTGGTTTCTCACCTAACACATTCAGGTCCTCACTTCACACCTTTAGGTACTTACCTCAAAAAATCGGTTCCTCATGTGACACACTCAGTTCCTGCGCTCACACACTCTTAATATCACACTTTCATGGCCTTACCTCAAACACTCAGTTCTTTCCTCACTATCTCAATTCCTTATCTCAAACGCTTGGGTCTTTACCTCAAACAATCGGTTCTTCCCCTCACACACTTTGATCTTCCCTTTACACACTCTGCTCTTTACCTCACAATCTCAGGGTCCTACCTCACACACTTTGTTCCTCACCTCACCCCGTATCTCAGACACTTGGTTCTTCACCTCACACGCTTACAGTAATTTCTCAGCTCAAGCACTCAGTTCTTTACCTCACACACTTGGCTCCATGACCCACCTGTCGCCCCCTGCAGGACACAAATGCACACTGCATCTCTCCAGTGCTGGTTTTAGTTGCTGTAGATCCCTGAATCCTTTTTAAAGCTAAAGGTTAAATGCCAGGAATATTTTCCCTTGCCTGGTGCTCATACGTTTCATACAAAAACCCACACTGAAGTCCAGCTGCTGTAGCTGTCCGTCATCAATAAGGTGACCTTCTGACCTCCTGCTCTTACCTGAGGGAGGCAGAAAGCAGCTGCTGTAGCAGTAAAACTTCCTCTCACAGGGGGGCTGCGAGTAATGCAAAGGTAAAGAAGGAACAGATTGCATTTCACTCACATTAAATAAAAGAAAGGTGCAGACTCTATAATGTAAGTTTAACTCAAAATACTTCAAAACCTATTTTTGTACTTTTTGTATTTTTGCACACATGCGGGTTAATATCTAGGAATATTCCTTAAAATATCCATTTATAAAAGGAAAATTTTTAAAACATTTGTTTTGGTGTCAACATTCTTTGGGGAAAAATGAAAAATGTATAAGAGATGCAGATTTTTTTTTAAATTTACTTTAGGACTTTAATAAGAGACAGCACTTTAAACACTTTCTGATATTTTTATGAATTGTTTTGTCCCCTCTGGAAAGATCTTATCATTGTTCTTATCCTGCTCTGATCTCCAAGTGCTGATTACTGGTCAGGGCGAGACCTCAGGGAATGACGAACTGCTTCACTTTGATGTCTCTTCTTTGATTAATATTAATAACATGCTGATTTTGTCCTGATTTCTTATTTAAGCTGCAGTAAAGTTTGCCGCATGGGGTCTTGGTTTTAATATACAGCGCACAGCTTGGTGTCCAGAATTGTGCAAAATTTAATTTCTTAATAATAATAATAATAATAATAATAATAATAATAATAAATATCATTTGTCAAGAGCACAATAAGTTCTGCATATGGTTTCTATCATCACATGGGCTATAACACATAATAAAACTGGAAAGAAACTGTAATTGTTTCCTCTTTGGAAGCTGAACATAACTTTAAACACTAACTGAGTTAATTATTATTGAAATGTTTTATTATTTATCAGTTTGTTTGGTTATTAAGCCATTGTCGCATTTTTTTCCCCAAGAATCATTTACTATGCTGCATTTCAGAAGTAAAATGAGAGAAAATGTACTACATTTAATAACCTTTATCCATGCATATTCCCCCCTGTAATGTATATAATACAACAATACATACTAACAAAAACCAACAGCTCTGTTTCAGAAGAGTCACATTATTGTCCTGCGCCAAGCAAAGAAAACAACTAGTGAGATTGAGCCGAAACGGCTGGAATTGGGGTAAGAACTGTGCAACACATTGATAATTCCTGGAAGGATCGTGCTGAACCCTCAACTTCACAGAAGACAATCACTTAAACACTTGGTTTGTATGATAACAAAATGCCCAGTGGAAATCAGAGCAATGTTTAATAGTGAGAGTTAGAGCATTTCCATAAAGAGGGCATAAAGACTGGACTTTGGAGCGATGGGTAAAACGGTCATATGACCTGATGAGTCCTGACTGAGTCTGTTCCAGTGTGATGGGCGTGTCAGGGTGAGAAGGGAAGCGCATGAAGCGATGCTCCTATCATGCATAGTGTCCAATGTACAAGCCTCTGGAGACAGTGTTATAATCTGGGGTTGCTTCAGTCGCTCAGGTCGAGACTCAGCAACGTTATGTGGCAATAACATGAAGTCAGCTGACCTCCTGAATGTACTGAATCACCAGCACATCACATCTATGGAGCTTTTCTACTTCCCTGAGGGTACGGCCATAGTCCAGGACTCAGAGTGTGAAAGAGTGGCTCTGAGAGGTCTATGATTATATGGACATAATAATTTTCTTGGATACTCAATCACTCACTCATTCATAAACTCATATCGTCGGTGTGATATATATATATATATCTCCTGGGATAGGCTCCAGGCAACCTAGAATACAGGATAAAGCGGTCTAAAGGGAGAGTGAGAATTTATATCTAATGTAACTCTGAAGCGGAACCTTTTACTAGTAACACCAAAAAAAAGTTTCCGCCCGGAGCGCTTTATTCTGCGCACTGGACCCGGAAGTTTGCTATCATTATGGCTGCTATTCCAAGCGACGCTCCTCAGCGTGAGTTATATAGAATAAAGTATTTAAAGTATTAAAATATGTCGTTTGATGTTCGTTTCTATGCACTGTAAATAGTACGCATTCAACTGACTTTTCGGTATTTACAAAACATACAATTATGAAACGGCTGTCAGGAGCTTTTATCCCGGACTCTCTTGTGTTGTCGCTCGTCTGTTAGTGAGGCTGTGTCCCGATTTGCTCCATACTCTCTGTATAAGAGCGCTACGTAGGGGACGAAATAACGCGTTGTACAGGGAATCAAGTGCACTGTTTGGGTAATAATGAGCGATTTGGGATGCGGCCGGAGAGTCATCGCACACAGTTAAAAGCTCTTGTGTTTTTTTGAACTTGACACTTTAACTGAACTTACGGAACAGTTTTAAAGCAAAAAATAATTGTTATTGTGATATTCATAATTATATTATTAAATCTATTTAAATGTTATTAAATATATTTAGCTCAGGTTTTCTGGAAAGATGGATAGAAAGAAGATATCGGGTTTAAATAGTGTTTATTCCTATTATTATTATTATTATTATTATTATTATTATTATTACAGATTGTCCAGGCACCGGCAGCGAGGAAGCTGGCAAATCTTCAGCGTGTCAAGGATGTCCGAACCAGGCGGTGTGCTCCTCCGGTGCTCCCAAAGCTCCAGATCCTGGTACGGTTTCAGTTCCTCGTCTGCATCGATCATCAGATTTCAGAGATTTTCTACATATTTAAGTGTTTATGTCTTGAACACCTCTGTCAGATCTTTGCGTCGTCCACTCTTGTGACAATCTGCAATGTCATTGTTTTTGACAAACGCATTTTTGATGTGCTCTTCTACTGTTTCTTCTTATATTGTGCAGCCGTAGAGGAGATCAGGCTGAAGATGTCGAGCGTGAAGCATAAGATCGTTGTTTTGTCCGGTAAAGGCGGTGTGGGGAAAAGCACGTTCAGTGCACACTTGGCTCACGCTCTTGCTGCGGATGAATCCACAGAGGTGGGTTTCTACAAACATGGCACATGGTCCACACTGTGGAAGCTTCATAGGTGTCTTGGGTGTTCGGGCAAGAGCTTTAACCCTACTGTCTCCAAAAACATAAGTAGGGGCAAATCATGCAGGTCAAAGGATTTGATGTCACAATCCATAGGATAAAATACATACAAGCGCTCTAGTGTAGGTGTGTTAAACGATGTTCTTTACCATGATGTTATTTCTGAGTGAGCTGTGTGTATGTGTGAGAGTGTGTGTGTTCTGTCTCCACTCAGTGATGCAGGGAAATTACACATGATCAGAAACATCCTGTTCAACATGTAGTGTTTTATTCTCATTTCCTGCGTCCTGCTTCTTGCCCTAACACCCACACACACCATATCATACACACCAACTTGTCTAAAACATTCCGCTCCACTTGTGCCTTTTTCCAGCCGCTTTAAACACACACTTTCTCTCAAACTCATGTTAACATTTTAAAAATCCTCAGAATGTGTGGGTGAAGAATGCGTGCTGTGCTGATTGTGTAACATGATTGGATATCAGTGTGCAGCGTTTTGGTGTTATCAGCAAAAACGCTGTAATTTAATACGTATATGACTTTTACGTATATAAATGCACTAGAAAGATAAAATAATTGATATTCCATGTCAGTTATATCACCATGCAGATATAATGGTGATATAGATTTAATTACAGCCTAAAAATAAAGTCTGAATGTTTTTTAATTATTATTGTTACTAATATTTCTGCATTTTTGTAGAGTATATTCATTTCCTGATTTAAACTATGCTGAGGTAATGCGCAGAAGCTCCACTAGAGGGCGTATAAGAGCTGTGAATTATTATTAATCAGTGTATTATCAGTTCAGTCCTTTTAAATAATAAAAGAAAACTTTTGTATACAAGAAAATATTATATACTTTTTTTTCTAATATTCTCTTTCATAGTTTCCATTCTTAATAGTAAAATAGATTCGAATTAAATCTACTGTATGTACGGGCATTTTTTTGAAAAAAACAAAAAACAAACTTTAGTTCATGTCCACGAGTCTCCAGCAGGGGGAGCAATGACCATGTTCACTGTTTTAAACAGATGCCAGGGTTAAGTTTAAGCCGTTATTTGTTATGTATACATTACTGCACAGTGATGCATATCTGAGATGGTTAGACAGTTGTTACAACGCCCCCTGCAGCAGGCAGGGTGTAAAGCTGCCCTTTATCAAGGCTGAGGCTATCTGAGGCTTAAACCGCCAGCCTGACCTGACCTGACCTGACCTGACCTTAACACACTAAGCTACCACTTCCCCCAGTGATGCACACTGACGTGCAAGAAGTAAATACACCCCTGTGGTTTTCTGATCAAACACATCACTAAGATTTCTCGGTGTCGTTGAGTCATCAGTCAGCAGCCGGTCGACTCCCGGGCTTCCTGCTTTCTGAGATCTGTTAGGAAGAACGGTTTCTATACCTACTCGTCCGAGTCTAAATCCGTAGATTAAAGGAATGTCTCAGACACGCTTCTCCTCACAGACGTACAGTACCGTGGTCTGGTTTAGACGTCCGCTTAAGGGCGCCGAGCTGCAGCTGAGGTTTGAACTTGTGACCCTCCAATCGGCCGTACAGCCTCATAACCACCGAACTACCACTGCAACTTTTCCTGGTTTCAACTTTTCTTTTTCTTGCTTTAAAAGCCTCGTCGTTGTTGTAGATCGGATTTTGAACTCTTCGGATCGGACTCTCATTGCTGTGAGAGAACCGCGCGATCCCGAGTCACGACCTTTATGATCTCTCACGACCTTTATGTTTTTTTAAATAATTATTTGGTTCTGATTTAAACATTTCGTTCGTTCTCTCTGTATCCCATCCTACTTTATTCTACTTATTACTTCTCGCGACTGGGACGTTGTAAACATGATGATGATGATGATGAGGTTTTATTGTAGTTGTAACATTAATAATATCAAAGATTCAGTAATAAAGAATCAGGAAAAAGGGAATTTCTCTGTTCAGAAGGAAAGTTGTGGTGTAACTTTCCTGTTTAGCGCAATGTTTTTGTGTGCGTGTCGCCCTCTCGCACACACATCTCTCTCACTGCTCTCTTACACCTCTTTCTCACACACGCACCTCTCAAGATTCAAATTTGCTTTATTGACAGGATAAATATTTACACTCGTTTTGCCAAAGCTTAGAGAAAACATACAAGAGAATAACAGGAGTAGAGAGGATTTAAAACAAAAACAATATAGGAAGAGTAATAATAAATAAATGTATATAAAATAAAACACAGACAATTTGTCAAAGATAAAGTGACCATCTTGTAAAAAAAAAGGAGAGAAAAAAGCCTTTATACCTATAAATACACAATAATATTATTAACACGCCTCACTTCCTCTCTACTTTCTCCACATCATTCAACAAACAGAAAAACTCCATCTTGCAGTCTTATCACTTTTACTGAACACACGCACACACAGTGAAAGTGCGCCTTGTGATCATGAGGAAGTCTCAAGGGTCAAGAGCGAAAGTTTACATCCCTCCTGGTTTCTGTGCGCAAAAATATAATGTAGCTCCGTTTATTCATTTTGTTCATCTAAAAAAAAAAAAACGCTAAAAACAATAAACAATAAAAGGACGATAAAACGTTGGGAGCGTAACGTGGGATGATTCTGTGACCCGAACATCAGGAAACAACACGCGGCAGAGCGCTGATCGCATCAGCAGCAGCCGAGAGGATGTGAAACAGACGAGTGTTTCTGTAAAAGCTGCAGAAATTAGAGCAGCTGCGAGATCGCGGTCACATGATCACCTCCACCACACCGCCGACACATGCGCCACCGTCAGGGACTGGGGACAGAGGTGCAGCGGATGGTCAGAAGTATGTGCACCCTCGTCTAAACAATCGTATTCAGGTGTCCCCCAAAAAAAAAAACCCTGAAACTGACACGCTGTAAAAATAATCGCTGCTGACTCATTACACTCACTCGCGGCAATAATAATGATAAAGAAAGCAACACCACAGGACAGGTGCACCGAGACCTCACCCGTGTCATGCCCCCACCCCCATCTCAACGCCTCCCTGCCAAAAAAACACCCAACAGACTGTTCCCTCAGTTTATTATAAAAGAATTATAAATAATAAAGCAAAGAAGTAGAAGGTCAAATCATTATTATTGTTTTTAGTTTTATGTTAGATGTCGTTTTTGGAACTGAATGTAATGAATTGTGTCTTGGGTTTGATTCCAGGTGGCGCTGCTGGACGTGGACATCTGTGGACCATCCGTACCCAGAATAATGGGGCTGGAGGGAGAACAGGTAACGGCTCACGGTGCTTCAGAGACTGAGACGAGGTGAGACGGGGGCGCAGACGGTGGCGCAGACGGGGGCGAGACGGGGGCGCAGACAGGGGCGAGACGGGGGCGCAGACAGGGGCGAGACGGGGGCGCAAACAGGGGTGCAGACAGGGGCGAGACGGAGGTTAGACGGGGGCGCAGACAAGGGCGAGACGGGGGCGCAGACAAGGGCGAGACGGGGGCACAGACAAAGGCGAGACGGGGGTGCAGACAAGGGCGAGACGGGGCAGACAGACAGACGGACGAACCTCCAGATTCAGACAAAAACCAGACTGGTGATGGTCTAGTCCAAGAGGAACAGCAGAGCGTTTTATCTTTAAAAATAACATAAAAGGAATTTCATGGGTTTTTTATTTCTTGTTTGTTTGTTTATTTTTTCCCCCTGATGAAAGGCAAAGGAAATGTCAGAGATCGTTATGAGTGTTAAACATATGACACATTTAAAAAGTCGTGCTGTTTGAGATCAGCTTTCCCAAACACAAAGCAAAAGAACGCGGTGATCATGTGACCCCTCCTCCTGACCAATCCGGCGTCAGCGTGGGACAAACAGGAAAAACACACATGACAAACGTATGATGTCGAAACGATCGACAGAGCTCGTTACAGCGAGACAAAACTTGAGATTAAACACAGGGGACCGATGTCCGCGGGCTCTCGAGGAACGATGCGCGTCCTCACACCGTCGAGGTGTTTGTGTCCTCAGTATCGTCTCTGATCTCGCTCCATCAGACCTTCACCTGTCCTGTCCTCACTCCCGTGATGCGTTATGGGGTCTGTAATAAAGTGTTCTGTGGTAACAGTAACAGACAGAAGGTCTCCGGCGTCGGGTCTCTCAGACTCTCAGCGTGTTTATAGCTGTATTAAAGGAAAATAACCAGAGTGTACGTGATCTCCGTGTATCGGTACAGTTGAAGAATAAATGATGCGGGAGCGTACAGGTCTAACCCAAGGTGTTGCGTACGTTGGAGTCGCAGCTCAGAAACAGACGGAGCGAGCGCGCCGACCCGCCCATGACGGGAATAAAATCACTGGCTTCTGTTTTTAAAATCTTTTTATTTTTAATCAAACAGTAAACATTGTCTGTCGCATCTGTTCCTCCTCCACCCTCCCTCCTCTGTCCGTCACGGCTTTTCTCCAGAAGTTTCCGTTCCACGTTGCGCGTTGCTCAACCGTGCGTCTGGAGCGCCGTGCGTCTTCTCATCAACACCTCAATCTGTTCTAATAATAATAATAATAATAATAACAGCTTTTTTTTGTTTTGCATGTGTGTAGTCATTTTGTTACAGTATTTTAATTATTTAATTAGAAATTTGAGTGTGTGTGTGTTTATAAATGCAAATGTTGTTCTGGTGATTGTGTGTTTCCCCCGTTTCTGCTTTAAGGTCGTGGTTTCATGGCTTATAGACAGAGTTCCTCTTTCCTGATGCGGCCCGTGTTCGTGTTCCTCATGAACCACACCGAGCTTTAATAACTCTCACACTCTAAGATAACTTTATTTATATATAGGCTTGATGTGGATTGATTTCCCGTGGACATGGTTTGTGATTCAACTGTGTGTGTGTGTGTGTGTGTGTGTGTGTGTGTGTGTGTGTGTGTGTGTGTGCAGGTTCATCAGAGTGGCTCTGGCTGGTCTCCTGTGGTGAGGATCTCAGATTTGTTAATGTTTAAAATACAGGATTAAAAAGAACCGTTACAAAGTTAATATCACACCGTGTGTGTGTGTGTGTGTGTGTGTGTGTGTTTTCAGTATGTAGAAGACAACCTGGCCGTCATGTCCATCGGGTTCCTGCTCAGCAGCCCTGATGATGCGGTGATCTGGAGAGGACCGAAGAAAAATGGTGGGTTGAACCACAAGTGGAGGAGACGAGAGAGAGAGAGAGAGAGGACGGGGAGTTAAAGGAGGGATGGAGACAGGAGAAATGGTGGGAATGAAAGAAATGAAGGAGTAGTGAGAAAAAGGATGAGAGCAAATGAGATCAAAGGAGTGAAGGAGAAAAGGAGGAGGGTTAAAGAGGAGAGAAACGCTTTCTTTTTTTTTTCTTCTATTTTTCTTCTTCCTCTTTCTCTTCCTCTTCATCATCTTTCATTTCCTCTTCTTTCTGTCATCACCGTAAACTTGATCTTCACTTTATTCCTTATCTGTCCTCTTTCTCTTCTTTTTTTTCTCTCATATTTATTAATTCTATGCTTTCCTTCCCTTTCCTCCTCCGTCCACACTGTCTCACGCTGTCTCACGCTGTCTCACGCTGTCTCACACTGTCTCACGCTGTCTCTTTGGACCTCTGTGTCCCGGGGTTGTTCTTCAGTTCAGACTGAAGCTCTCCTAACCCCCGCGTTGACAAATGTTACCGCGGTGACACCGCCTCGCGTCTGATCCGCTCAACACCGTGACCTTCGCGTCACGTGACCGCCGGGGTGTGGGATGGTTTCCTGAAGGTCCCTGCGGCTCGTGTCGCGGCACAGACACCTGCCGGATAAAGAGGAAGCGCTCCAGCGTGCCCGCGCTTGGGGTTTGACCGCCGAACCCTTGCGCAGCGCCCCCTGTGGACCCGCACGGCTCAGCGCTCACAGCCCAGAGATTTACTTTCTGTTTAATCTGCCACATGATTGAGTTAATATCTCACACAGCTCAGCTCAGGGTTTTGTTTCTATTTTTTTTTTCTTTTACAGTATTTAGAGCGAGTCTGACGGTTTCACTTCCTCCAAAAAACAGCTGAAAATGGCACCGGGACACAATCTGCGTCCGTCACCTGCGCCGATGTGGGCGTCGCGGTTCCTTTTCAGCATGAAAAACCCCGTCCTGGTGGCAGCGCGTGTGTACGCCAAAAAAAATCCCACAATGTTACACAAGACAGTATCGCAGCTCGACTCGACAGCGCGGCGCCGCTCCAGTGAAGAAACAGACGACATAAACTGTTAATATGTTGAATGTGCTTTTTAAAAAAAGCCTCGGCATACAAAGTTGTCTGTTTTTACAAAGTGCTGACACTGGAGACTCCTTCCACTCGAACACGGCCCACGAGCGTGCCGTCGCTGCTAATGATCTGATTGACGCGGGAGCTCCTCATACTGTTATCATATTAATACCACACCCGGCTGCAGATTTTATTTATTTATTTATTTAGTAAAAAAAAAAAAAAGTTTTAAATCTTTCAGTATACGGATGCTGCGCTGGCTGCCGTAGATTATAGAGCACCACCTGCAGGATCATAGAGGAACTGCATACCTTTCTCACCTTAAAAGCAAAAGTAAAAATTCGAGAGTCGAGATGTGTAGCTAAATTGATGTTTTTTTTTTTTTTTCCTCTACTTGTTATGGGAACGTCCTTCAAACCAATCCATCACATGGCACACGCATACACACGCCCTTTCACACACTACGGACAATTTGGAAATGCTAATTAGCCTAACCTGCACGAGGCGGGAATCGACCCTGGATGGTGGTGCGAGGCGACGATGCTCAACACTACACGCCAGCGCGCCGCGCCGCCCTCCAGGGTCCGGGGGTTCGATTCCTGCCTCGGGAGTCTCCGTTATAAATAAAGCTGTGGTGCTCATGTCGGAGCTCAGTTTATAGAAAAGAAATCCGCTTATTTTCCCGACCAATCAGGATACAGGATTCAATCAGGAGTGCATTGTTGTTTTTTTTGTTTGTTTGTTTGTTTTCTGTCCCACGGTACTTCATGAGGAGAGTGTGACTCTGTGACAACACCATGGCAGGACAAACAGTAGTAAAGATTCGTGTTAGATTTAGGTGTGTGTTTATCACTTTATAATTTTTTGACTGTTTGTGTGCGAGTGGTGGTGTTTTTTTTTCTTTTTTTTTTTTT
>QMIH01000470.1:175438-200438 GCA_003987875.1 Clarias batrachus | reverse complement strand
TGGCATTGTGCAGCAAAACAGTCTGAGGCTCAACACTGACGAGTCACTAAAGAAACGCCAATGTTCAGGGTCACGACCCAAAGCGGAGAACAATCCTTCAATGTCGACACAGAAGACGAGGTTGTCTACCTGTACGAAGAGGTTGTTTATATATCGTCCTGGCGGCTTCAAAAAACCTTACATTTTTTCGTCCCTGGTGTCAGCAAACACCATTCACTCAACCCTTAACACAGCAGTTCTGCTTTTGCTTTGGATAAATCGAAGTCTCAGACCAGATCGTTTAGAGATGAGATGTGCTTCACCAGATGCACGTCATTCAAAATCCACATCAGCATCATTGTAGTGTGTGAAACTGTTTCTCGTTACAAAAGTATTTAAATAAAGTGGGTGTACCGTATACTGTATATTCCATGTAGGTAATTACATCCTTTTGAAATTGAGTAATTGCGCAGGTCCACATTGTGATTTCGATTTTTATGTGAGATGCTAGATGTTCCCGCAGATTTGTTATTTGTGGAGTTTAATTGCAGACTCGTGAGTACGTTTAAAAAAAAAACAAAAAAAAAACAGCGCCATCTGTTGAATATTGGAAAGAACAAAAAAATTTTCACCCGTTACCTGAAGTGCGCGCAATGAAGGTGTGAGATCGCGTTTATTAAGTAGATTTCAATTGTACACTCGTAAAAAATTGTACAGCGTCGTCTGTTGAACTTTGAGATGAACAACTGATTTTTTAAGGTTGATCTTTGTTATATGATATAAAGGTGGTTTGCATTTAAATTTCAAATTAGCGCATCTTCTCTTCCTGTGGGCCGATTGTGATGAAACAAAACCTACCTGTTACCTCGAGCGCAGCAAAATACACCCGTGAAAACCCCCTTTTTTTGTTAAAATAGTTTAAGTAGTTTTTACGTGATGCTGCACAAACAAACGGACAAACAAAAATTCCTAAAAATCCCCCCCAAATGATTGTTCACGGTACAGACACGCCAACTTTACAGTTTTATTATGTGTAGTAAATAGATTGTGCTAAAAAAACAAAACATTCAGAATACAAGCTTACTTCTTTTGATTGTGTAAAGCTGCTTTGCGACAATGTCGATTGTTAAAAGTGCTATAGAAATAAAATAAAATTGAATTGAAATTAGAATGAATTCGAATGAGGAGCTGAAATTTTGGGCTGCTTTTTCTTTGTGATTTTACCAACAATACAAACATGTCACCACTTCCTGTAGGTGGAAGATGTTTATATCTAAACTGTTGTACCATTATATTAAAGGTGAGAGATTTCTAAAGGTTATGGCTTGTAAAAATAACTGTCAAATGTATTGTGATAAAAATAAACGTCTTTAAGTAGCGTTTTTTTTTTTATTTTTATTTTTTTTTTTGTCATCATTTAGTGCTAATTCGCGCTTGGTGTTAATTTATTCAGATTCTCCACCACAACCAGACCAACACTCGGGTAAAGACGCACTGATTGTAGTGTATCATGCGGATCAGAAGGTTAATGCCAGGATTGATTTTGCGCTCGTATGACCTGGATTCTCGGGAAATTACCCGCCATGTGATGCCTCCGATACATCCGTTTTATTTGAAGGCCGAGCCGCTGAGTAATATTACACGCTACTGTATTTAATCCTGCTTCTGCAGGAGCTATTTATAAAGCAGTGTGTAGTAGTCTCCCCGGCCCGCGGCGGTTATCACACGTGGGCTTTTCTCAATAAAAGCCCCTGTTTTTGGTGTAATAACTGCGATGCATCTTGTAGCAGCGCTGTTGAAATAACTCTTGTAAACGCCCCTGAAAGTGGAAAACACCGTCCTTTCCAGCCTCCACTGTAACCTGATCCTCAGGTCTGCACTCGCAGCAGCAGCAGCGTGTGCTGGCAAACCACGTGACTGGCAGGAAGATCCTAAAGTGAAACACACGCCTGCAGGTAGAATCTTCTGAAGCCTAAAATCTGATGGATTAGATGTTAGACTTTTATGTTATAAAAGTTAAAGAGTTTCTCAGTGCTTCATTTTTCTCCTCGCTTTTCTTCTGTGTCATTGTTCCTGAATCTCGCACTGAAGTTACCCAACCGTATGCAGAGGCTCGGGGAGGGAATGATTTCGTCATTTTGTTTATGGGTTTTGAAAATATAAAACTTTTTCAGAAAAGTATTTCAAACTTCTTCTTTTTTTTTTTTGGTTTTCAGTTGTCACATTAATAGTAAACACCACCATCTGCTCCTCCCACGTCTCTGCCCGACCCACTCCTGCCACCACGGTTACACCTGCTGTTACGGGAAATTAATCACACACACTCTCATACTGTGAGGAAGCGAAGTTACTGTACTGTAACTGTGAATTTGATTATTTTCCTCTAATTGCACATCCTGAAGCGCGGCACGCCGTGCGCCTCTATAACCTGGGCTCGATTCCCGTCTCAGGGTCTGTGTGTGTCAGTCTGCAGGTTCCTCCCAAAGTCCAAAGACATGCAGTTTAGGTTAATTGGCGTTCCCAAATTGGTCATAATGTGCCAATGAGAAGAAAATAATATATTGGCTCGGGTTTTTTTTTTTTTACATGCATATGAACTTGAGGAACATCCGATTCTTACTCCATAGGGTTTATGTTTATGTTGGCCCCGCCCCCTTTGCAGCGATAACCGCTCCTAGTCTTCTGTGAAGGCTTTCCTCAGGGTTTAGGAGTGTATTCATGGGAATCTTTGTCCGTTCTTCCAGTTGGACGAGCAGACCCGGCTCGCAGAACTCAAGTTCATACGCATGTGAATGTGAAGGCAGAGGGGCGAATACTTTTGCCACTATAGTGTGTACTCTTTAGTACTTTTGGACTAATCCAAACAAAAAATGTATTATAAAACAAAAAAAAAGAAACAAGAAAAAGATCAAACAGTGTTTGACTGATGGCTCTGAGTTAGTAACCAAGTATCAACCCAATGATGGAAACTTCAAAGCACTTCAAGGTTTATTTTATTTTTATTTTTCCGAGTCCCAGTTGACTGTGTGGATTTTGGTGGCTCGGACCCAACCTGTAAGCATGTGGATCAAATATTGAGTTAAAACTCCAAAAGCTTAAAGTTATCCTGCTTTATCAATTCCACATCCAGCTTTGATGCGTGTTTAACGTCAGCCTTCTGTTGGAACACGGCAGGATTCGTCGACGATCTATCTGATGATTCGAGGTTCTGCTGAAGAGTTCCACGGTTCTCCCCGTCCTTCATTATCCCCCCCACTATATTGAATGGAAATCAGAGCCTGATGCTCCCACCACCAGCTGCTACAGTGTTCTTGGGGTTAAATGCCTCACCTTTACTCCTCCACACACACACCTCTAAACTAAACTTTGCTCCAGAAGGCTCGGCTGCCAACTTGAGATCGAGCTTGAAGGTGTGGATTTTGGGGCGCGGCCCCTTTCTCAGCCTCCAGTCCATGTTGATGTCAAACTGGTTAGACTGGAGACGGTGACACTGGTGTCAGGCCTGTGCCTTGGTGGTTCCTGCGTTGTCTTGGATAGTTTTGGTCTTGTCGCTCGTCTTGGAAAAGTAACTTCACCTGGTTCACGCTGCACGATGGTTTGAGCTGATCTTGGAGACGTTCCAAGTGACGTTAAAATGTAAACCCGTTACGATCTTTCTCAGGTCTGTACGAGCTCTTTGGACTTCCTCATTAAACCGTGCTTTGGTCAGTTCAAATTCAGACAAGTGTCTCAGTAAGCTGCAGCTGGAGGCCGTAATCATCACCAAGGGGAAGCTGAGAGACCTTCAAGTTGACGTGACAAATGAATTGTTAGATTTGGTCAGATGCATCGTTTCTTCCTTGTTTAATGCGTGAGGTGTTTAGAAGAGGAACAGAGAGCAAATCATCAGATACTGTACAATACATTACCTGTTAGTTATTCGGGAAGCTCTGAGACGCCGGGTCCTGATCCAGGCTGTTGAACACAGGCATTTTAATTAGATGAATTCCTGCCAGAGTGTAGAGATCACCAACTCGGGGTTAAAGGTCGTCCTTTAGGCGCAGCTGTTGTTTCCAGGTGATTAAACACGCAGCTATGTGGCTATTAGGACAAACCTTTGAACACCACTCCAGTCAGTACATGACATGGAAAAACCTCACTGTAGATATCAGACGTATCGGCGTGTTCCAAATGCTAACGTGCTAATTATTACCCTTTCATTATTTTGTTGTGTGTTTCTGTGTAGAAAGTGTTATTTTCTCTACAGCTTTATTCCAGAATGGATTAAATTCATTCTTTTCCTCAAACTTCTACAAACAGTACACCGTAATGACAACGTGAAAGAAGTTTGTTTGAAATATTTTTTTGCAAATTTATTAAAAATAATACATTTCAGACCCTCACACGTGATCTCAGGTCCTCCTGTCTCCTCTGATCATCCCGCAGATGTTTCCACCTGAGGGAAACGCGGACGTGGGAAACGCGACGCGCTGTCAATACTAAATACGATCTTAATTCCGATTCATATTGTGAGTGAACAAGAAACTGTTTTCTTTACTTTTGAGTCATGAATAATAAAAAGAATGAAAAACTGTCTTAGGGAAGCGCCTAATTTTTTGGCCGGCCTCTATAGATTTCTCAGCGGGACGTGTTCAAGGTTCTTCGGTTTGTTAGGGATTCTTCTGAGATAAGGAAACACTCCTTACTTTTTTTTTTTTTTTTAGCAGATCTGGACAAAATCGAGAAACTCACACATTAACAGTTACACACATTTATGGTCGAGGGGAGATCGCTAACCAGAAGTGTTTCCTTTCTGAGTAAAGTATAAAAGAACAAGAATAACACAACTCAAAAAGACTGAAGGAATGCACGGACGCTTCAGAAAAAAAAAAAAGTTTTGTTTTGGTTTTTCCCCCTTTCATACAAACTCCCGTTGGACGGATTAAACCATAAGTATTTAAAATGGTGTTTGTTTTTGTTTGTTTGTTTGTTCAAATTAAAAGCACCACACTGGTCACATCTGCTTTGTTTTTGTTAGCATCATGTATCAAGCATGGCTTTTATTGTTTAGTAAAGCTAGCACGAACATGTGGTCATTTATTTAAAGTTTTTTTTATGGTATATTCGCGGTTTACGTATCGGTGCAAGACGTTTGAAACGGAAATACAGATATGAATCTCATCAGGCAAAACAGTGACCGAAAAAAAAAGAGAGGAAAAAAAAAAAACAGAAGTGAGTGCGGTGAGGAAGTGTTCGAGCTAAAGATTAAAAATTAACTCCTTCATTACACAAACTAAGTATGTTTCTTTGTTTTGTTTTTTGCCCCTCAGGTATAAAGGATTTTTGTGCTTCCAGTTTGTCCTCAGATGGAAACCCGAAGGCCGAAAGCGCCGGACAGCAGCCCGCGGTGCCACCATCACCGTCGCAGTCATAATTAATTCCTGGACCCGATTAAACGCAGGTCTTTTTCACTAGAGCTTCAGGCGCTGTTACGGTCTTCTTATTTTTTTATTAAATTTTTTTTTTTTTTAAACCTCACTTCTGAGAACACGACTGAAATCCAATTTTGGATTTCAAATCATTCTGAGTCACCGCCGGTCATGAATGAAGTTCAGTGTTTCTTTAATTTTCTCAAGAACTCTCAGCAGTCTCTAACATCCTGTTTTTCATATCGATGTTTAAGAATCCAGTAACAAGTTTCCGAGACCATCCGAGTTTCTACAAACTACAGAAACGGGTTAAATCTTCCTCTTTGTGAAAACAAGTGAGGAGTGACGGATAAAACTTCATCATCAAGGGATTTTCCGTTTCTGATCCGATCATACGATGATGTTGTTGTTTGTTTGTTTGTTTGTTTTTTTCTTCATGCTTTTAATTATACCACGATCGGTCATGTCAGATTCTCCATTCTGATTGGTCAGAAGATCGATTGGATTGCTCGGGTACAGATTCCACCGCAGCGGCTCAGTCTTCGCGACTTCTTTAGTTATTAATAATCAGATTAAAGTGTGTCGTCATGTCCTTATTTTTTTTTTATTCATTATTGTAATTATACCAGCAATTATGGAAGGAGTCTCCGGTGTCAGCACTTTTGTAACTCGTTTATTAATAAATCCAAAAATTGTAATTGCTCTTCTTGGAGGTGTAACTCTGTAAATAACTTAAATAAATAAATAAATAAATAAATAAAATGTACGAGTCTGCGTGTTGAGATGCGTTTATTTGTTTCTTTCTGAGTCATAAGAGGAAGTCGAGCCAGGTGTGTTCAACACAGCGTAAAAACGCAGGTCTGATCCGCACCTGAACTGCACCTTCATCATCATCATCCCATCCTAATTTACTGTCAAGCCACAGTGAAGCACTAAAACACGGCCGGAGCTCAGGTCATGCTAGCACACTGTGTGTATGAAAAGAGTCGGGGGTTAACGAAATCAAATGTTACACCTACGGTACGTGTGGACACAAAAGCTTACTAGAGCTTCTTTTAGAAATGGATGACGTCTCCATGGTGCATCCCACAGGGGTCGCTGCTGGGCCCAGTGTGCAGTGTTGTACTGGGTGTTCTGGTGCCTTTCGATCACAGCCAGCGCTTCCCTGTGGGCACGGGTGAGCCTTGGGTGGGCCCACGACCCTGTCACCAGTTTAGAGGTGTAGAACTGACCATCAGTGTTACTGTGTTAATCTTATATCGTGCTACTGTTATTTTTCATCGCTAAGAAACGCTTCTGAGATGTATTGCGGCACTGTTTATGATCATGTTTATGATGATGATGATGTCATAAATGAAAATACCGCCTATAAAGATAAGTTTCCTGGGTAAACTCGGACTTCCCCTGCTGTTCAGAACATTCTGGAATATAAAGTCATTAATAGCAGAGTGATGTGTTTAATAAAGCCTTTCTGAAACACACCGATGCGCTCATTTGTTTCTCTGCTGAACGTCCCGCGGATGACCTTTAAATCTCAGCAACGAAACTGAATGTCAAAGAAGTTTTTAAAAAGGTCTGAAATTTCTAACTACAGTGCGAAACCTCGAGCACTGTAGATAAGAAGCTGAAATGTTTTATTGTCTGGATTCAAAACGGACCGGGGAACACTGCGAGGGAAAACGACCTTTTGTACTTTCTGCATTTAAAAAAATAATAAATTAGGATCGTTCTGGAATTGCACATGTTGGTTGTATTATTATTATTATTATTGTTGTTGATGTTATGGTTGAATTCTAACACCCTCCTAAAAAGATCTGAATCTTGGCTCTCAAAAGCGTCCTAAGGTTTGTAGATTTTACCATTCAGTTACTTCATACACTCTTAGAAACGAGGGTTCTTTAAGGAGTTAAGACGTTCTACATGAAGCTCTCTTGGATGGTATCAGGGATCTGGATTCTTCAAGGCTCCTCTGTGATAAGTAAAGGTTCTTCTTCAGTGGCTCCTGAAATAAGTTCTGTAAGAGTTACTTCACACAAATACCCCTGTAGTACATCGATATTCCAATAAAAGGTTCTTTTTAAGGATTTGCTAAATGTTTAGCTAAATTAAAGGGTTCTTCATTCGTCACATCTGTATGTGAAGGGGTTTTTAATGAAGGTTCTGAGCTTCCATAAAAAGAAGTCTGCACGTGGATGGTGTTGGATTGGATTCTGGATAGACGTCTTTAAAGGTCCACCACGCTCCTCCCAAGTTAATAACTTCGCTCTTTAATCGATCACTGCATTCCTACCTGTTGTAAAAGCTTCTACAGTACATTGACACGTCTTTTTCTATTAACCCCTGACTTGTGGGGTTCTACGTTGTTCAGGTCTTAAAACGATGTGGGGTTTTTCCCTGCTGGTTCACATCCAGTCTCAGCCGTTATTCAAGCTTTAATACACTCCAGAACCTTTTTATCCCTGTAGAGAGTGTGTGTGTGTGTGTGTGTGTGTGTGTATGCAATATACTAGCAGGGTAAGTGTACATACAGTAGAAACACTTGGGGAACCCATCTTGCTGAATTTGCATTAGAACTGTTTCTGATCGAAAAACAGTTTGAACCTTTAGCTCTTTAGCGCCACCACCATGTGTCCAGTTAATACACCAAGTCCTACAGGGGGAAAAGTTTTTTTTTTTGTAAGTGCTCTTCATGACTTGTAAGGAGAACCCTTTGCTGTAGAGATCCGCTAGGAGTGTAGTATAAGATATAAATGTCAGGTTCCTGAATAGAGCTGATTAATGTGTGTGAATGGGACGAAAGGTTGATGGGGATTTCCACTCATTTAAAATGCTGCCTGGAAATGGCCAAGTCAGTACAGATCTGTATCCTGGCATCTGGAATTAATGGCTTTGTGTCAGATCCTTGTTTTATATTATTTCAATTCTGGGTTAAAACAACAATTTAACAATAACTTCATAATAGTTGTAGGTGTTTCTTAGTGATTGTTGTTTTTGTTCTTGAACTTTTACAGCTTTATTGATATGAAGTGTATATGTGTATATATGTGTGTGTGTGTGTGTGTGTGTGTGTGTGTGTGTGTGTGTGACGGAACAGACTCAGTGATGAGTCCTGGATTGGCACTTCAGCGTTCCGATGAATTTTGTCCTCCACTGCATCACTGTAATGGACTCAAACTTCCCACTTCTCCCTTACATCCGATTTCTATTCTGAAAAAAAAAAAAGTGAAGTGAGATAAAGGCGTCCTCTTCGGTGTGGTTCTCTGATTTGGGAAAAGCACATCTGAAACTGTCCGAGCGCTGCATGTTGACCATCATCCGTGTTTTGGTGCTGGTTGTTTGTGAGCTGTTCCTGCAGCCAGGCGGTCTGGTTCTTTAGGGAAGGTCCTGGATGCTTCATGGAGGTCCTATGAAGAGCTCCGGTGATCTTGCTGGCAATCATGGTGCCTTTCCACGAGGTTCTGTCTGAGGTGAGGAGGGTTCTGCAGGAGGTGAACCCGAACCTCCTTCCTTCGCTTCTGAGTCAGCTTGTGGAGGCTGAGATCTTCTCGGCTCAGTACTACCAGAGGTTATTTTCTGAGAACCTGAGCGATGTGGACGTGGACGACTTGGCCAGGAGACTCGCGCTTCCTGTTTGGGAGAAATGGGATGCCAGTAAAGTAATCCTCTCCTCAGTGCTCACGGAGAGCGAGCCGGATCTCCATGGTATGATCGGCTTCTAAACTTTTTCTTATTTTCAATCAGAAGTGTTGCGCATTATTATCATTATCATTATCATTAATATTATTATTATTATTATTAATATTATTATTCATGCATGTTGAATGAACTTTCCTCAAGGAAACCATAATATTTCCGAGCAGCCATGTAGATAAAAAATTTCTCATGGGAAAAGTAACGGGAATTTTTTTTTTTTCTAAAGCCGCCTGGAAAACATAATATTTGGCTTTCCTGGCTGCGGAGTCGCTGGCACTGATCTCACCCATTCCTGCATGGCAGGTTTTTTAACTGACAGTTTATTATTAGTCTTGCCTTTTCAATTCATAGTTTCAGATTTACTCCTCGCTCTCTAGCATGACTTGGTTCATTGTGCTCATTATACCAGTACACGCCTAAGCAAAGCCTGGCACTCCGGGGGGGCAAAAACAAACAACCAAACACTCCGGGCAGAATCTCTGTGGCGTTGGCCTGGGTACAGCAAACAGGAAGTGTCATTTCAGGGGCAGTGTTTGTGTAGTTGATGTGTGGTGAGTGCCAGGCTAAACTGGCTCTGCCAGGAATACACAGTGTGGTGTGGGCAAAATGATGATTATTATTATTCCCCATGTTTTTATTATAATAATAATTATTATTATTATTATTATTATTATTATTATTGCAAAATCACTCTGTAAAGGGAGTGCTTTATCACGTGATCAGGTGTGTGCATGTATAAATCAACAGGCACTCAGGAAGCTAGATAGATAAACACGATATCAGCAAAAGTATGTGCACTCTTCACCATAACACCCATATTAGATTCTTCCTCAAACAAAGCTGGAAAGCTCGCTGTAGCGTTTCACTCTCACTGGGAATCAATCTGGACTAAACACACAGATGGATCATATAGTGATAAACAGACAAACAGATGCAGACAGATGTCCACCTCACCATCACTGAGCGTCTGCGTCATCTCTGTCCGCCCCTATAATTTGCTCCTAATTGCTGATTAGTTAATTGGGATCAGTTCAACGAAAGTTATTAAACGCTGCGCGGTGGAAGCCTCGCGCGGACGGCCAGTGCTGAGCGCGCGCCATGGCGCGCCAAACCAGACGCCTAAATGTGAAAGTAAAACCAAATCAGCCCCAAACTGCGCACCAGACTGCGCCACGGCTCAGTGCAAGTGAGGACAGAGAAGCAGCTTCTCCTCTCCGGGGCGAACCAACAGGTCGGCATGAAATAAACGAAAATATGTTTTTGGAGTATAACATGGAGCCTCGCGCTGAACCAGGTAATAATTCATCATTTTAATATTAAATATTGAGCTGGAGAGGAGCAGAGCTCAGGGGAGAGACGCCTCGCGGCCGAGTGCGCACATTTATTCATTCTAATGTCACTCCAGTCATCATGGGAGACGAGTTTCAGTACAAGTTTAATCACTTTTTTAAAAGTTTTAAAACTTTTTTTTTTTTGGAATATATAGATATATTTTTTTCCTTATAAGTTTATTGTTGTTATTTTTGCATTGAAGTTTTGTTTGTTTTTTGCACGTGGTTTGGAATAAACTTGTGCTCGGGTCTCGTGCGGATGTCTGAGCTTTTCCGCGCGCGCTTCATTACTGCGGTAAAGCCGCCATCGGGTTGTTGTCGGAGACCCGCGGCGCTGCGCTCTGTGCGCTCTGTGCGCGCGCGCTCTGGCCCTGTGCCCGCGCAGGTGCGCTCTGGGTCCGAGTTGCGCACGACATTAAAGTCGATTTAAAAGTTCGAATCGTGTGTTTTGTGTTGAGAGGAGCTGATATCATTACAGCAGAACGGAGCTGTTTACTGTGATGATGATGATGATGATGGTGGTGATGATGATGATGTAATGCAGTGATACACATGCTTTCGTTTTCAAAATGTCTTTTTTTTTTTTTTTTGACCAGTGCAAATATTAACGGTTATTCATGCAACTGAAAGCAGAACGTCTCTTCCTCGCCCTAGTTTACTGTCAGACATTGACTTTGGGCTGATTTGGAGGTGACCAGGAGCTGCACTGCTGCTGTAAACATGCCTGGAGTAGTTAAGCTGATCATTTAAGGGGGTTTTTTTGGATGATAAAATCTCACACTCATTCCTAAACTAGTATTTTGCAGAATGCATTTGTGGCTCTGCCTCATCATGGGGTTGTTTCTGAATAATTGGGGGCAGAATGCTGCGTAAACATTTAAGGCTCACATTACTGGGTTCTTTGGATATGTGAGGGGCTCAACGCTTTATAAAGGAGCATTTCTGGATAATATTTGCTTCCTAAGTGCTTTGTTTTCGGGTTATTTAGGGGTCATATTGCTGCTTTAGGAGTTTCCTTGGGCATTTGGTTGGTTCGCTGCTTCTTGAAGTTGTGTGTTTTTGTTTGTTTAATAGTTTATGGGCACATAAACTATTTTTTTCTCAGATCGTTAAGGGGCTCGTGATGACTGTAAGGAGTTCTTTGTGTAGGTAAGGGGCTCGGTGGTGCCTTAAAGGCATGTTATTAAATATTAGGGGATAAATTACATTTATAGCTGGTATTTGGATAGTTATTTATGGCAACTAAAGGGAATACTTTAGGGCAACTATGTGCCTTTTAACTTAAAGTGGGCATTATTGTCTACTTAAGGGGTACAGCACTTCCTTCTAGGGATCCTTGATTAAGGAGTGAATGTATTACATCTTTAAGCTGTTTAGGAAAATGAAGGTTGACTGAAACAGATTCCCTGCTTATTTCTGCACTTTTGCAGGTGCACTTTATGTTGTCCTTTGCTGTCCTTTTTGCCCTTTTTATAGTTCTTATATAGTTTTGTTAATTTGTGGTTTTGTTGATTTGTTTTGTCTTAGCTAGTCAGCTAATTAGGTGTCCTAGTTAGCTAGTTAGTTTTTTATTAATTTAAATGTTGCAGGCGTGTTCATCCTGCAGGAATGTGGTTTCACTTTACTCTGACGTGAACTGTATTCGGTCGAAATGACAATAATAGCCACATGAATGTAACTTGACTTGATTTCCTTTGTTATAAAAGGGGTATTTGAATAGTATAGAGTAACAGTGCTTCCTTAAAGGGACCCCATAAATATTAAGGAGTATATTGGACCTTTTTGACGTTGTTTAGCAGTTAAAGGACACATTGCTTCTCTTTGATTAAGTAGAAGGTATACTGGGTGTTTAAGAGGATGTTTGGATAGTTAAGGGGCCCAGCATTTCGTCAAGGTTGCGTTTTTTTCTTCCCCCTTTATATGGTTTTCAGTATAACATGGTCCTGTGCTCTGAAACAGGCTTTTTTTATCTTATACACCAGCTTTATAATAACGTATTATACTGTTTACTATGTAAATTACATCAATAAAACTTTGCTTCCTTAAAGAGAGTCCTTGACTGGACAGTGTGTCCTTTAACATTCTAAAGAGCCCCTTAAAGACCACGTGTGTTTACACACATTTGTTTCACACACATTGTTTATCTGAGCGTGAGGACATTAAACTAGGTTTGTTTGTTTTTTCCGAGGTGGTACTTGACTTTTTTAATAGGTACTTAGGATGGTTATGGGGTGCATTTGCTTCCTGTAATGATGTGATGAACAGCTCATGAGAACTTCACATCACTGAGTAATATATTGATGAGGAACTGTTACATTAACATTATTTACTGCATTACGTAATGTAAACAACAATGACAACCCTATAGGCAAGATTAACAAAGGAACACACCAGCCACTGTTGGGTCATTTTTTATTTAATTAGGCAACATTTGTTTAGTTCACAACTAAAATGAAGTCCATATAATTTAGCATATTTTAAATTAAAGCCTGTTGTTGTTTCAGTGCTGGTTCTGAATCCGGTTTGACCCTTTTTGTTTCCCATAGAACATGAAGACGTCATTAATTTGGATCAGGTAGAAACCGTACCTGGTAAGTATGTGTGAGAATAGCATATATTGTCTGTGTGTGTTTTATAACTTTTAGCCGATGGAAATTTTGAACATTTATTTTCATTGTTTATTTGCTTTTATCAATAAAAGATCGGATGCTGTTGGACCTCATTGAAAAATGTGCCTTCGAAGAATTTCTTGGTCAGTTACACTTCACCGTGCATAAACAACAAACATCTACTCAGTTAGTAGAAATGATATTTTAACTTCAGTTGTGCCTTTTTCCTTTATTACATCAGATGAGAGTTACTCAGAGGAGGTCTGGGACGATATCCCAGGTGAGGGCACGGCGGCCGTTTTTTCTTTTTTTTTTTCTCTCTTTTTTTCCAGTGTTTAATGATTGAACCGAAATGCCCCAGAAGCCCAAATGTCATTATAATATTGTGTTTGTTTATCATTCATCGATGGTTGATTAAAAGTTAAATTGGTTCACTTTTACTGTAAAGCAACAAGACTTTGTTGTTGGTTTTGCAAATTTTTTTTCTCTCTTCCTCATCAGATGGATCAGAAGATAAATCCACGCTGGTATGTGAAAGTTGTGATGAGAATTCCTCTGTGAGAAAGAGGCAGAGCAGGAAGCGTCGAGGTGAGTGAACATTACACATTTGTTGATTTTTCACTCTATTTCTTTATTTGCTGTGTTTTTCTTTACTCCTGCAAACTACCAACCTGTAAAAGTGTGTGTGTGTGTGTGTGTGTGTGTGTGTGTGTGTGTGTGATTCTCAGTAGTGACTGAAAGACCGTTAAAGCAAACACCCCGCCCTAAACGCAATAAAAGAGGTAATAAAGTAAACGATAACAGTTAAAGAATGCACACTCATTTCAAACTGTACAATAAAACATTTTGAGTGTGTGTTTAATCGGTAATCCCCTTTGTTTCTCACTTGCATCTTATCCCTTGTTTAGCCCTCCCGAGCTCTGAAGTTTCCCCTGAAGTCAACATAGCTGTGCAGGAAGGGGATTTCCATGTGGCTGGTGTGTCTTCACTCGTACACTTCCCCTTAACCATCGCCACCGCTGCCTCTCTAATGCCATCTGGTGAACACGACTTCTAATGTTTTCAACATTTCCAAGTTCCAACGTTCAAATCCTAATCAAGTGTGTGTGTTTTTTTCTTTTAGGTTCACCAACAATGCAAATCATACAAGCGTTTAATCCTCTCTCTCCCCCGGTGATTAACGGCATTCTGCCAGTCGGGCACACCTATGTGCTGGGTGAGTCATACTTTTCATTATCTTACCCTCTGTGTGTTTTGACTGCCGCCAGTCTAAAGAGTAATCTCTTTTATCATCTGACCTTGTAGTTTCACCACAGTCTATAGCGCCAGTGCCAGCGCCAGTGCCAGCGCCACAGACCGCCCCTCTGTCACCTGGTGGGTAAAATAAATGAACTTTTCTGAAAGAAATATCTCTTTGAAGATATGAGATATCACAACAGCCAATCAACATAATGTTTGCTTTTATGGTTACGCCATGACTCAGGAATCAGGAATTGCAAAAGTAGGAGTTTGGGTTAAGTTTCCAAAGCAGAATTTCAAAATCCAGTACCAAGGGGGTGTTTTTGATTTGATTTGTTTATGTGAACACATCTCGACTGCTGGGACACATTAGACATTAGACGTAAGACTGCACATTTTAATTGTGTTTTAATTCGACGTACATTAAAGCAAAAATATCCAGAACTGAAAATTCAGCTGCTATAGTTTGGCTGAACAAATGACAAAAATGGCTTCTGCTTTCCAGGCAAGAACACAACCAATGAAGAGAAAACACTGTCTGATTTATGTGTCAGGTTATAAACTTGTACACTTTGGTGTACAGGGACTTTGACTTGGTGACACTTACACACATTAACCATAACATCAACACCAACACTGAGTGAACTGACAACACTGATAACCATCTATAAACCAGTAAGTTGGTAATCAGATGATGAGCACCCAAGGCTCACCCATGCACATCGGGACCAAAAGCCAGACCATCCGGGCTGAGCCCTCAGAAAAACCAACGACGCACAAATCACTGAAAATGTCAGAAAGCCACTAGAAAGCCACGAGAGCAGTGACTGCCAACCTCCAAATTCCAACATTTTAATCTGATCAAGAATTCAAGTCGTGGTCTCTGACACAATGCATTTTGCATTCTGGCTGGAGGCAGAGCCAGAGCAATTTGTGTTGAGGATAGAATCATATTGCGTTAGACAAACATATAGCCCTCAGCTTGGTCTTCCATGGACGATGAATGTTGACTTTGCACTTTCCTTAAGCAAAGCTCAACAGATTTTTTAAATCAGATTATAGTTCCTACATGAAGTAGAGGGGGCAAAACTTGAACATTGACTTTTGTCAGAATATTCAATGTTTGTTGAGGGGTAGTGCTTACGCTTCAAATGGGCATCTCAACTGGTGTTATGAAATAAGGCTATAATTAAAGAAAGAACCAGAGCAGATAATAATGTGGGTGAGTGAAAATATGCTGTAGTTGAGGTCAGAGTTAATAATGCATGACTTTAAACTGAATTGATGCAGGATAGGATATGTTCCAAAGAATGATGGCAATTATAGAATGTGCGTTAACTATCGACTTTGCTTCGTTTCTTTAGTCAGCGGTACAGTGGCTCCTGTAGAGCTCAGCATGTCCATTCATCCCGTATGCTCATCATCAGACACCGCAAGCAGGGGTCAGTCTCCAACGCAACCAGATCCTGTTTCACCCTCACACGGTACACATACTCTTCTTGTCTTTACTTCTTTAATCAGAATTTCAATGGCTGGTCATATAATGTTTTTTTTTTTTTTTTACACCACAGACAAATCACCCTCCAAAGATTTTCCCTCTCCACCCCAGCGAATCAAGAAGATGCCAGTGATACCAAGTGAGAAAATATTCTTAGCAAGATTACTAGGTTAATTCTGTGTCTAAATGTCATCTAAAGCATGTCTTCCTTGCACAGAGAATGTTAAGGACTTCATCGAGCGCTTGAAGTCACATGTAGGAGAAGCATGCAGCAGGCTGCAAGGAGGAATGAGCATGGAGTCTCACTACATAGACACACAACTGGTACAGAGGAAGCTTATAATCAGGACTGGCAAGAATGCAAACAAATGCTTGGAGAAAGAACTTGTGGTGCTTAGTGACTCGGAGCGAAAGAAAGCCACGATGCACAGGAGCCATGTTTTCCAAAACTGTGGAACCAATAACAAGCACCTGATCACCGTACTTGCGAAAGCTGGCATGGGAAAAAGCACATTTATCCAGCGTTTGGCCTTGGACTGGACCACCGGCGGCCTTCGGCAGTTCCAGTTCATCTTTTTGTTGAATTGCAAGGTTCTGAATCTGACTGAGGCAGGCTTCAGTCTAAAGAGTTTGCTGTTTGACTCATCCACGTCTCCTCGGTGTGATGATTCTGATGCCGTCTTCAAGCACATTCTCACCTTTCCGGAGAAGGTTCTTGTAGTTTTTGACAGTTTCGATGACGTGAAAGACCTTGAAGGTCTTCTTCAATCCCCCGCTACCTCAGTTACGGATGGCAAGTACAGTATTCGGCAGCTATTTTCCGGTTTGTTTCAGAAAAAGATTCTGTCAGGGTGCACCCTTTTGATCGCCACCCGACCCAAGGACGTCCTGAATCAGCTGCTGCGCAAAGTGGACAGTATCTTGGAGTTGTGCTGCTTTTCTCCAAAGGACATAGAGACGTACGTCTCAAACTATTTTGCCGATGCATCAGAGAAGCAGGAGGCACTAACGAAGCTTGAGAGCCAGAAATACATTTTCAGTTTATGCTCGAACCCTTTGCTGTGCCACCTCACTTGCTTTTTGCTGGAGCGTCTAAAAAACAGTGGTGATAGTTTGCCATCGACTCTTACGGATTTATACCAGAGAGTGCTCAGCCAGCTTCTAGAGCTTAATGAGGACCTTGAGGGATCCAAACAGGACATTGCGCAGCTGTGTAAGTTAGCATGGGGCGGATTTAAGACTCAAACCTCTCTTTTAAACCAAAATCTGAACAAAACATCGGTAGACTACGGCCTGAACTCTGGGATACTTATGACACATACACAGTGTGAAGAACCTGACAAGAACCAGGTCATCTATTTTGCGAATCTTTTTGTACAGACCCTTCTAAGTGCCATGCTTCTGGTGCATTCCAAAGAGCTGAATGATAAAACTCTGCTGGCTCAGATCTCACTTTATCAACGGAAGAGGAAATTTCAGGGAGAATGGCAGGATGTACTACAATGGTTTGTAATGGGACTACTTTTTCAGAAAAGCACCATACTTTGTTCTAGAGTTTTCCAAAGCAGTACCGACCTCCAGACGAAAAGGAAAGCAGTGGAAGTCCATCTGGAGAATCTTAAACCAGCAGAGATGATCCCCAGCAGGTTACTGGAACTGTTCCACTGTGTGTACGAGGCCAAAAACATCAAACTCACCAAACTTCTGGCCAAAAACCTTCCTGACAATCTGTCGTTTTGTGGAGCTCAGCTCTCTCCAGTCGATGCCTACGTTGTTTGGCATCATCTTTCGCATACCAAAGGACTTAAACAGACGTTCTCCATTGACTTGAGGGACACGTGTGTTCCCCTCAGTGGGCTCAAAGACCTGGTTGCGCTGAACTGTGTGGCCTCATTCCGGTAAGACATCCATGTTTTTGAGTGCACTTAATGCTCCTTTAAATATTGTAATATATGTGTGTTATGTGTTTGTTTCACATCATTGTGAACAAGCTGCTGCCAATAACACCTGGGTCAAATTCTGCAGTGTGAGTCAAGTTCACTTGTCCTGTACATTCATCATTCTTTGATGCAACAGTGCTCCTGTAGGTGATCTGCCACCAAGATTCCAAGCCTTTAATCCATATTTTGTCTTTGTTTGTCAGCATCTTTGTACCCAAAGGTGGTGAATTGGCCACAAACGGAAGTCTAAGCAATATAACACTAAACATTTTAACGCATTGTGTCCAAAGTCTTTACAGTGGAACCTTGGATTACGAGCATAATTCGTTTGTGAATTCGGGTGGTGAAAAGGTGAGAGAGTGATGCTCGGTGTCAAAATAAGAGTTTCATGCGTGATACTCGGTGCTCGTAAACTAATACTTGCTCGGTTTCCGATTAAAAATTTATTAAAAATCTTTGCTCGGTTTGTGGAACACTCGTAAACTGCGTTACTCGCAATCCGAGGTTCCACTGTATTTACAATTTATTTACCAATTTGCATTGGAGTTTTTTCTTCTCGGCAACATCGTCACTGGTGCACATCAATCAAAACTAATCACTCTATATATAAGTTTCTAATCACTAAAGTCTCAAGATATGATATACTCCTGGATATGTGTCTGGATACAAGATGTATAATTTAAAATTGAAATTGATTTGTCTGTTAATTCTTTTCATTAAGGGTCTCATATATTATGTTACTATTTCTTTAGCAAATTAACACAGGTCTCAGAACTTCCTCAAAGTGTGTGTGTGTGTGTGTGTTAGCCTATGTAAATGCACTACGGCTGAGGATAATCTTTTATGAGGTCACAAATGGGGGAAATTTAATTGTCTTGTTTAAATTAAGATTCAATTCTTTATTACATGTACCTAACAGCACAGTGAAATTATTAATATTTTTTTTTGCATAATACAGTTAGGAAGCTGGGGTCAGAGGGTAGGGTCAGCCATGATACAGTGCCCTCTAGAGGAAATAGGGTAAAGGGTCTTGCTCAAGGGCTCAACAGGGGTAGCTTGGTGGTGCGGGGACTTGAACTCCTGAGCTTCTGATCAGTAACCCAGAGCCTTACGTGTTTAAACCACCACTGCCCCTAAATCTTGACCAATCCCATCCCATCTAACCTTAGAGTCCCATCCGAATGTCTAAAATGGCTTTTAAAACCATGCTCTATGGTTTCTTGAAGTATTTATTGCCTATTTCTTATCAATAGGGCACCTACGATGGACACCATTAAGCTGTGGGAGGATCTGCATCGCAGTAACGATCAACTAAGTTTGAAAAACGCCATTGAAAAGTTCTCTATAAACCCTCTGAAGGTGTCGCAGGTGTCTGACGTGGAGAACCTGGTCATTCTTGTACAAATCCACAATGAGAAGAAGCTGCCCTTATGGTGAGACATCAGCAACGCTTTACAGAATGCTCGTTACAGATCAAAGGATTGCTCGGCTTTACAAAGATACACTTTTGTTTATACACGTTTCCATATTAGAGTGATAGAGTAAAATGCAGCCCTGCTTAATTAACGCCTCCAGCTCCAGTTTCAACAACTTCATTTGATCTCCCGTTGGAGTGGCCGTCCCTTGTGTGAGATTTGGGTTTACAGTACAGCGTACACAGTATATGTTTAAAGATCCAGAGCTGACATAGTGACGTTTGTGTTCGCAGTGAGGCCGAGCCGGCTCTGGAGAACGGCGTTCCTGCCGTGAGGCATCTTCACAAGCTGGAGTACGAGTGAGTCTGATGAATTTCCTTCATACTACAAACCATTAATTCCTTCTAAATCCTCCTTTAACAGAAATCCCCGGAATGCCGGCAATCCTTCTAGGCCAGAGGGGCTGATTCTGGCGCGGTTGGCTTTGGTTGAAAGACATGGAGTGAGATGGCGCGAGAAAACTTGCAAAACTTCCTCTTACTGTGAATCTCACTCTGCTGTAGGCGTGACAAGTGGGACAATACACATTCATGATTCGTAATTACGACATCGTCATGGCATCCAAGCGAATGTTCCAAACAGACCACAAACAGATGTATTCCCTTTTTGTTTTTTATGGAATTTTTCTTTGAAATATGTGTCTGGTTTTTGTGGCCAGGTTTTCACGTTTTGTTTTCACATCTCTTTTAAGAAGACTAGTTTCACACTTTCATTAGAAACCTGCTGCACATTCGTGCACGTACATGCACTTTAAATCCTCCTTGCACTTTAAATGTGCTTACAAAACCTTTCCCGGGTTGGAATTTCTTCTCCTCCTCCTCTGGTGACTTTCGACAAGTCTGATACTATTACAGGATTTTAAGGAATAATACAGATTATGGTTTTAGCCACTGCATTTAGTGCATTGGCTAACTAACTCCGTAACTGTACGTTAAACTGATTACTTCAGTCTGCTACTCTTACTTTTTTACTCATGAGGTCACAACAAAACGTGGGGATAATATTCATCACCAGTCATTTACATGTTGGAAATTGAACTCTGTAATTCACTTTATTTGTTAAAATGTTAGTGGTGTTTAGAGCAATTCAAGCTGGGCTTCTGATTTTACCCCTGAAGAGGCTGAGGTTGTACCCCTGTGAATCCACATCCTCATCCTCACTTCGCCGTCCTCTTTCTTTTCTGTGTTTTGTTTAATCGGTGTCCTTCAGTGTCTTATTCACGCTCTGTTCATGTGGTGTTAATAAACCTAGAAGGACAAAAAGATAAAGGAGAATAGAAAAGCAGGGAAGGAAAGATGAGCACACACACACACACACACACACACACACACACACACACACACACACACATGCCTGGAGTAAATATTTCCCCAATTATTATTACAGAAAATGATTAACAGAAGCCCTGTAATAGAACATCTGCTCTGTGTGTGTGTGTGTGTGTGTGTGTGTGTACTGATCAGCATTGTGTGTTTTCTTTATTTACTAAAGGCTCGGCCAGCAGAACAGCCNTATTTACTCCAGGCATGTGTGTGTGTGTGTGTGTGTGTGTGTGTGTGTACTGATCAGCATTGTGTGTTTTCTTTATTTACTAAAGGCTCGGCCAGCAGAACAGCCCTGAAGTGTTTCTCCGGCTGGCGGAAATCTTACCGGCCCTTCAGTCGCTCCATCACCTGGAGTAAGTGCTCCTCCTCCTCCTCCTTCTCCTCCTTCTCCTCCTGCCCTTCTTCTCCTCCTCCTGCTCCTCCTCCTCCTCTTCTCCTGCTCCTCTCCTCCTCCTCCTCCTCTCCTCCTGCCCTTCTTCTCCTGCTCCTCTCCTCCTCCTCTTCTCCTGCTCCTCTCCTCCTGCTCCTGGTGCTGCTTTGCTGATGGACACTGCCTTTTCCAGCATGATGGAGCTCCTCACCATAAGGAAAAAAAGATCACTAAGTGTCTCGGGGAACAAAAGATCACAATTTTGGGTCTGTGGCCAGGAAACTCCCCAGACTTGAATCCCAGTGAGAACTTGGGAACTTGTAAGAATGGGCTTCATCAGTCAGGGTGTGGAACAGAAGGTGATTGACAGCATGTCAGGATGAACTGCAGATGTCTTGAGTAATGAAGATCAACGCTGTAAATATCGACTCTCTGCATAAACCTGATGTGATTGTTAATAAAAGCCTCTGACTCAGTTATGAAACACTTGCAATTACACTTCAGATACCAGAGTAACATCTGACACACAGACATCTAAAAACACACAAGAAGCAGATTTTGTAAGAAGTAATATTTGTGTCATTCTCAAAACTTTTGGCCCCCCCGGCTGCAAAGAAAGTAAAAGAGGGAAATAATAGAGCAAGATAAAGTTTTCTTAGAAAAAGAACCACATGTGCACTCGTCTGTGTTTACACTTTACACACTCCTCACTAACACTCGTCTGTGTTTACACTTTACACACTCCTCACTAACACTCGTCTGTGTTCACACTACACACTCCTCACTGACGCCTCCCTCCGTTTCTCTCCTGCAGTCTCGAGAAGAATAAACTGGGTGACGCTGAAGCCGAGCAGTTGGCCGCTGTGCTGAGCTCGCTGTCGTCTCTGAAGCTGCTGAAGTCAGTCTCGCGTCTTGTCTCACCTCATTGATCATCATAAACACTCTTGTGTGTGTGTCACAGTGTGTGTGTGTGTGAGTGTGTTTAACGCTCAAATCCTTCCTTCAACATTTCAGCCTTTCTCAGAACTGTATTGGAGACGCCGGAGTGCGGAAACTTGCTGAAGCCCTGCCGTCGGTATCCTCGCTGCAGAGCCTCAGGTACACAGACCTGCCACGCCCACTTTTTAAAACGACAACATACAATTTCCTTCTGTCACAACCACTCAAAAAACAGCCACACCCATTTTTCCTCTTACCACACCCACTATCAAAAAAAAAACCTACACCCACTTTCCCATCTCTCACGCCCACTCTCACACACTCCCACTTTCCCACCATGCTCACTCTCACCCCCCCCACACCCACTTTCTCTCCTGTCACACCCACTTTCTCTCGTCACACCCACTTTCTGTCCTGTCACACCCACTTTCTCTCCTATTACACCCACTTTCTCTCCTGTCACACCTACTTTCTCTCCTGTCACACCCACTTTCTCTCCTGTCACACCCACTTTCTCTCTTATCACACCCACTTTCTTTCTTGCCACACCCACTTTCCCTCTTGCCACACCCACTTTCCATCCTGTCACACCTACTTTCTCTCCTATTACACCCACTTTCTCTCTTGCCACACCCACTTTCTCTCCAGTCACACCCACTTTCTCTCCTGTCACACCCACTTTTTCCTATCTCAGCCGTTTTCTTTCCGTTGATAGCAGAGTGTGTAGACGATGCCACAGTGTTTGTCAGTAACCTTTCGCTCTCTCTCCTCTCTCAGTCTGTGTGGAAACGTGATCGGGGACGGCGGGGCCGAGAGCCTGGCGTCGGTTTTACCGCGCATGACGTCCCTGCTGGACCTGGAGTAAGTCCTGATCCTGAAGCTCACTGTCAGGTTTAGCGGTTTAACACACACCTGCGCGTTCAGCTCTACCCCGAGTGCTCGCTCCTAACACACACACACACACACTTCAGGCCTTCGAAGGTTAAATAAGAGAAGAAGGCAGATTAATTCGCTGACCTTCATTGATATTCACTGACCTTCACTCTCCTTTATATATCATCATCACTTTTAAAATGATTAAAATCACATTCAATCATCAAAGTGTTCTGCTAGGAAGAAGAAAAAAGGGAACATAAAGGTTGGAAGAATAGAGATAAGGACGGACACACACACACACACACACACACACACACTTCCTCTAGGTGGCATCAGTGTGTGAGAGCTTAAAACTGAAACTGAAACTGTTTGTGTAGAGGAGTTTATAGAAACAACAGCAAATAAAAAGAAAAGTATCAGGATTAAAATGAATAAAAACGGTCCTGAATAAATAAATAATAAGATACACATCAAACAAAGCAATAAATAAATATATGTAAATAAATAAACTTTAATATGTTTGATTTATTTAATATTTTAAAAAGTTTTTTGAAGGCAAAAGTAAATGAAAAGTGAAAGTTTTCAAAATGTTAATTAGACATTGGAGATATTTATTTATACTGTGTGTGTGTGTGTGTGTGTGTGTGTGTTTGCTTGTAGCCACGAATAAAAAAACTGTTGAAACAAAAAACGTGCAAATTTATTAACCAGTGAAGAAATAAATGTAATTAATACTCAAAAATTTAAAATAAAACAAACAAACTAATGAACGTTATTGCTGAAGAGGGAAATTGATTCTTTGCTTAAATCCTTCATGTAAACGCTGTGAAATAAATATGTTTATTTAAAGAAAAATAATATTTTATTGTTGTTTTCTGTTGTCAGTGTGAAGTGTAACAAGTTTACTGACATCGGAGCCAAAAAGCTCAGCACTGCACTAAAGGACTCGTCTAGTGTGAAATCTCTACAGTAAGTCTCTCACACTCACACACACACACACACATACACACACACACATACACACACACACTTTAAACTGTAGTATTTGCTAGTAATGATGCCGATGTATAAAAATGTCTCTTTAAACGTTTTATTCTGTAATTTCTTTTGTTTCGTGTTTCCGATGTTTTTTCCTCCTTCAGCTCAAATCAGTCCGACACCTTTAGAGCTTAAACATGCGACAGTGAGCAGGAAGACACCGATCACAGCTCAGCTTTCTGTTTTAATTCCAAGTGGTGTTCGAGTCAAAGCAGGACTTGTGATTGTGCAGGATAACAGAACACGGTTGTGAGAGTAAACATTCCATTTAGTCCTGTATCTAATCCCCCGTTAGTGAAACACTGCTCAGTAGTGCTCGAACGTTTTCTCATTACGGTAGAAACACGATCAGACTGCCTGCCCCACGTCTAAAGATGCATTCTGGCCTCCCAGGAACTCCTGTGGAGCGAGGTCAGGACAGTACAGTGGGCGTGGCCATAACTCGGCCGAGTTCCTGTAATGTGCAAGTGGTTTTGGTGAACGAGTGTGTGTTCAGTTCCCACAGACAGACGCGTGTCACTCGCTCACGGGTACCGCGGTGCGCTCCGACGGACGTGCGGCCTTCCTTAAAACCTTTTACTGCGGCTAAGAGTCTCATCATCACGCTGTGCTTGAAGTCATCTGGAAATGTCCATCGCTTTTAGGCGTCATTGCAAGAAATTTTTGTCACAAGTCCCAGTTTGATTTGAACGCCCCTCGTATTGATTGATTTATTTTATTCACAGGATTTGAACGCACAACCTTTTCACATCTAACATGCCTAGGATTACCACACACACACAATTTCAATAAATAATAAAAATGAAAATTTGCTTGCTTTTTTACAAATATTTTTAAATCTCTCTTTGTTCTTCCAGGATGTGGAACGAGTGCATTCCGTACGGCGTTTTCGAGCATCTTCAGATTCAAGACTGCAGGATAAAAGCTCTCTAATATCAATCCTAACTTTTATTTAAAATGAAAAGGCTGCTACTAACACTGTCCTACTTGGGTGCGCGCACACACACACACACACACACAGACACACACACACACTGTACTGAATGCTGGGACCTCTGCAAAAACACTAATTTTCTATGGTGCCTTTATTTCTCTGTTGCAATATTTCATATCTGTGTTTTTTTATGGTCGAGCTGCTGTCTAATAAACTACTTTATTTCTAAAAAAAAAAAAATCAAAAATAAATTAAGCAGTTATTGTGTTTTTTTTAATGGCTATGTTAAGGCATGTTTCTGCAAAATGTAAGAATAAAACATCACAGTTTCAGAAGTGCATTAAGT
>QMIH01000470.1:159054-175346 GCA_003987875.1 Clarias batrachus | reverse complement strand
TACATCATACAGTATATAAGTGTATATTTATATATTTTATATATATATATAGGGTTTGCATCTGAAATCCATCGATTGGATCAAATGCACTTTTTTTCCAGCTCGTACAGTCGCGAGCGCGAAGCTTCTCACACTCTTCAAAAGCAGCAGAAACACTGACAGAATTTCGTGTCGGTCTCAGAGAGGTATCGCTCGCCTGAATCATCTAATCTACAGCATTAAAATAAAACTAAAAACATGCAGAAATTCAGTCAGACATCTCTGGAGAAAATGAAAGTGTTGAATGTTAAGTGCTTTAGGACGTTATTTAATTAAAATGTTAATAATAATAATACTAACGAATGATGCAATGCTGTGGCCGTAAACCGGACGTGAATCTCATCAGTTTGAACAAATCATAAGTCTAAAACAAAGCCAGAGGTGATCAGAGAGCCACGGTGTAGGCGATGATGTCACGTCTGACGCGATCAGTACAGCGTAGACGTCCTGCTCGGTTCGTCCCTGGGAAAACTCCACCTGAAGAGGAGCTCTGCACGCCTGGACAACCTGAAGAGATAGACGTGATGAAGTTATGGTGGCAATGTTTTCTTGTACGTGCATGGAAGGAGTCTCCAGCGTCAGCACTTCGTCAAAGTCGGAGGTAAACCTGTAGCTTTCTGTTTACTTGGACACAAGAATTAGATAGGTATGACCTCATAAATTTATTCTTAAAACATATAAATTGTTGGAAATTTGGAAACTTCCCGTACCTCGGGTCATGTGCGTTCTGCTTAATGCACAGGTTCCTTCCGTGTAATGACCAAGGCACCATTTTTTCACAGCTACAACCATCGCTAATCGCAATTTCCATCATCATCATCGCTTCAGTCGAGGGCTGTGTTCCCCACAGCACTGGCTCCCCACCACACAACCGGCTCACAACCCGAGCCATGTCCTGTCTCTCAGTACCGCCTATTCCAGATATCCCTCGAACACGTCGAACTCTGAGTCTGTCTCGTACGGGATGGACGCCGGGTCTGAAAGGACACCCAGATCCACCAGAGCCTGGTCCATGTCCTCGGGCAGGAACACGATTCCCACGTTAAGCACTATGTACTCCATGAGAAAGGCGTAGTACAGGATGAGGACGTTCACGAAGAACAGGCCGAGATAAAACATATATGGAAGGACGTCGATTAAAGATTCCACGGAATCTAATCGGGAATAAACAGAGTGTGGCATAGACTCTCAGACATGTGATCCTGTCTAGAAAGGTTTAGAAGAAGTGCAGAATGCGTGGCTCCCTCTACAGGTGCATGACTGTAATGACTGGAAAGATTTTTCTAAATATATATTTTTAATCCTGTCCAGTCTGGTGTGTGAACAGGGAACTGGAGGACACACACATCTCCTGACTCTGCACCTTGTCCAACATACCCGTCACCTCGGGAAAGAAAAAAACTAAAGAATTTACCACGTTTTTATCATTTAAAATATCTCTCTCGGCATCCCATGTTGTCCCGGAACACTTCACATCAACCTGACTTACTGTATAACAGCCATTTTTAAAAACCTCCTCTCTTTTTTAGATTCTTTCTTGTGCATCACTTGCGTCGATTAGTTTAAAATATCCGCATCATTCACTTTTTTTCACAGAAACTAGTTTCACAAACAAACCAAATCAACATTAAAAGTGAGGAGGCACGTTTACAATCCGGGGGTCAAATAAGAAAAACAAAAACACAAGTCGCGTTTTTTATGACGTAAACACGCCTCATGTGCACGTTTGCTCTCTGTAGTCCATAAACCGCGGCAACGCCTTTACAGGGACGACGCTGAAACTACAAATCCCATGTTTACACCGTTCTCTATCAGGAGCTCATAGGACCAACTGGTGCTGTTACAAATCCCTCCCTAGTTAAGCTATAGTGCACTAAGCCGGCACGTGATTTCGTTAAGTCCCAGGCTACGTAGTGCACTCGATGAAGGGCCTTGAGGGTGGATTGGTATTCAGCCACTCTTGTCTGTCATTGTCCTCGCGCTAACTAACGATAGGGATGTTTTCTCTCTCGCTCGCTCACTTTCAGCAGTAATGGATTATTTTAGTTAATAGTTTGAGTAAATACAATAACGTGACAGTGTAGAAGAGGACTGCCACGATGTTCGGACGGTCCCGGGGCTGGGTAGGAGGGCAGGGCAAGTCCAGAAACATCCACTCTCTGGATCACCTGAAGTAAGTGTCGCGAGCTCGTGTAGCTTAGCACAACTAGCCGGAGCGCGCGAGCTGCGTTTCGCAACAAAACGCCAGCTAGCTCTTTAGCTAACTTTATTTGTTTTGTCTTTTTTGAGCATTGTGATTATTATAAGCCCTTAAAAACGACATATTATTTATTAGCTGTTGGGTAAAATAAGCCTGGCTGTTCTGTGAGCTCCCTCTTCAGGCTCTACATCTGACGTGCCTTAGTGTAATTACGTACATTTACGCATTATCTGTACACACACACACACACACATTAGTTACGTGACGTGCATTATATGTTGCAGAATATGATGTGTTTTTAAACAAGTAAATATTTTATAGTTGCACATTAAGTGAATGATCGAATTTGTGTATTTGCGCTCGTGTTATTTGCGTATTACGTCATGACGTCACGTACGTACAGGAATTCCAGTTAAACAGCTTCCCCCTGTTTTCATCATCTATATAAATAAAGTCAAAGTTTTGTAAGTACAGTGATCATATTTCATACACTGGAGGACCAAAAACCAGCCAGATTTTTATCACATCATCACACAAAACTGTCTGGACAGAATTTAATGAAACTTTTGCAGTACTTCTCTTGTCTTGTCTGCCTGAAGTTTAACCTGCACCATAAGTGAAATCAAAATGCCTGTTATCACTGTTATGAACCGTTATGTGGTGGATTTAATAATCTACTTTAAAATTAGCCACTAATAAGCTACTTGAACTCTGCGATTACAGAACAGGGAGTTTATTTATCTGTCGATGAAAGAAGTACAACTTGGTGTAAACAAGGCGTCAGATACTTTAACCTTTTACCTGTTTCTACAAACTCTTTTCCTGTTGACGATGTGCACTGACCCTAGTTCCTCTTGAATTCCTTCCTCAAACTGAGCTTTGAGACTTTGGAGGCGTTTGAGGAGATTAAACATCACAGTTTCTTTATACTCCTACACGTGGTGCTTTACACTATTTATACATTTTCATCTGGTGTGGTAGAAGTAAATTATTTGTTCATTTTGTTGAGAAATGCTAATTATGGCGAATGATGGAGATGCACGCAGCTCAGTAACAATGGAGCTTTGTGTTTAATTTATTTTGAAGTCAAACGTTTGTATTTGAAGTTAGTTTGCAGTGTTTAAATGCTGATCTTGGTTCTTTTTTTAAGTGAGAAAACTAATGTGATTTTGAACAGGCTGCAATACTTTATAATGTTTTTAAAAGGTTTAAAATTGTAACATAATTAGGGGAAAAATATAACATTGAATCAGGATATTTAAAAAATTGTGACGTGTATAGAATCGCAATTTTAATCGAATCGGCACAGAGGTATCGTGATAATATCGTATCGGGAGGTGACCGGTGATTCCTGTCGCTAATATACAGGAGGGTGAGTCAAAAATTATCCGCACTCTGGCTGTTGAATTTATTTTATTAACATTTCTATAACATAGTCTCCTTGTTTTGTCCGTCTGTAAACAAGCTTCCGTATTCCCTCGTTATAGAATGTTTTAGGCCGAGCTGTGACTCATGAATGCATCGCTGTATTCACTTCTTCATCATTACTCAGGCGAGATCAGGACTATAGTGAGAGCGCTTTAACACCTCAAAACATATGCAATGTGCGGACGTGCCCTGTCGTGCCCTTGGATAGCAGTCCTCTGTGTTTAATCTGAAGTTTTATACAGAAGACGCTCCTGCTCACCCTGACCTGTCCTGTTTTGTCTCCTCAGGTACATGTATCACGTCCTAACGAAGAACACGACGGTCACCGATCACAACCGGAACCTGCTCGTCGAGACCATTCGCTCCATCACAGAAATCCTCATTTGGGGCGATCAGAATGACAGCTCGGTCTTTGAGTGCGGTTCTACCTTCCTTTTTATTATCACTATTAATATTTTTATTATTATCATTGTTCATCCTGAGTGCTTGAGGTTTTACTCTCTCCTCACTTCCAGCTTCTTTTTGGAGAAGAACATGTTTGCGTTTTTCCTCAACATCCTGCGACAGAAGTCGGGCCGGTACGTCTGCGTGCAGCTCCTGCAGACGCTCAACATCCTGTTCGAGAACATAAGTCACGAGACGTCTCTGTGTAAGCGCCCGGTTTTAACCTCAGAATGTTAGTTAATTCGTTCTTTTTTCCTTTTCTCCCTGCGTAATGACATTTCTTGTTGTTTTCTGCAGACTACTTGCTGTCGAACAACCACGTCAACTCCATCATCGTGCACAAGTTCGACTTCTCTGACGAGGAGATCATGGCCTACTACATCTCCTTTCTGAAGACGCTGTCGCTGAAGCTCAACAACCACACTGTGCATTTCTTTTACAACGAGGTAAGGCTCTGGTACGATCCCGCTCCGGAAGGTTCCGGAAAAGAAAAAAATAAATCAGATGAGCAGGAGTGAAGAAATAAAAAAATAATGATGCTAAATGTAAACAAATATTAACCACAGACTTAAAAAACAGTTGATATATTTTTGGTTTGTTTGTGTTTCTGGTTCGTCTCCTTTGTATAGGGGAAAGTTATTGGTGTACTGTAAATGGTTGCACAAGTTATCTCTGGTACAGCGTTATTACAAGGCTGTCTATGTGACGCCTTCATAACACATGCACAAGACTCTACAGCTTGGTTACACCTCGGTTGATCATTTTCCTGTCTCGTGTGCTGTGCTTTATTTATCCCGTAACCTCCTCGGTCCTGGTCCAAAGCTCAGCGTTCAGAGCTTATGCGTGCGTTACGAAGTCCTCATTAAGCCAGCCTTTGAATAAAACGGTACCTTATGTTCTTTATTCACGGACACCTCTTACCCACGGCGGTGCGCTGGTGTCAGGAATAGAGAAAACCTGCAAGGAAGGATTTGCTGTATGAGAGATTTGTTGCTGCGAGCGTTAACTGTTTAGAGATTATAAAGAAAAGAAAAAAAAACTGTAAATAGTACCGTGCCTGTCTGAACTACTAACCCTGGGTTTTAGATAGCAGAGGTCATGTGATGAGGAACTTGCACAAAGTAAAGAAAACAATCTGTCACACTGTTTCTGTCTGTAGGTTCCTGCTGGTCGTACTACTACTACTATAATAATAATAATAATAATAATAATAATAATAGTAGACAAATAAATAGAAGAATCACATAGACTCTTATAGGTGCAGACAGACACAAATACACTCTAACAAATGCAGATAGACACTAATGCACTTAAACATAAAGTAACAAACTCAAATAGACCCTAACAGATTCTGTCACACTTACATAGACATTAATGCACTCAAATACACTTGAATAGACACGACTAGACTCAAATAAACTCAATTACTAGACATGCCCACGACTTCATTCATGTGGAATTTAATTGCATACTTTTAAAAGCACGTTTTAAAAGGTGTACAGCGCCATTTGTTGAATTTTGGAATGAAGTAAAAGAATTTGAATGAAGGTGTGAGATCACTTTTATTAAGTAGATTTCAATTGCACACGCGTACATGGGTATTTAAATGTACAGCGCCATCTGTTGAATTAGGATATTTACTTATGATTTTTTTCCTAAGTCCATTTTTTCCATTTAAATTTCAATCTAGCATATCTTCTTTTCCAGTGGGCCGATTTCGATGAAACAAAACCCATATGTTACCTCAAGCTCGTCCAAATATTTTTTCATGTGAAAACCACATTAAAATTTGTTATGTAGTTATTACATGATGCTGCACAAACTCTCCCCCCCCAAAAAAAAATCTTCCAAAAACCATCTTGATGGGTCCTATCATCATCTTAACCCCCCTCCCTCCATTTTTTTTCCATAATTCTCTTTAATGAACAGACACGACCCCTAAAACACAGTTTTATTATATGTATAGATTTGTCACATGTACCTTACAGCACAGGCAAAGGGCCTTGCTCAAGGGCTCAACAGTGGCAACTTGGTGGTGCTGGGGCTTGAACCCTCGACCTTCTGATCAGAAACCTACAGCCTTAACCAACTGAGCCACCACTGCTCTTCCACAGCCCCTCCCACAAGATGCAAATGTACTAACAGACTCTAGATTCAAACAGACTTTAATATTTACTACTACTACTACTAGACTCAAGTATACTCAATTAGAAATTAAAAGACTCCAATAAACTCAGAAACTACCAACAGATTAAAAAATTTACTCAGTTGGTTGATTTAAATCAAAGGCGAAAAATGCTACTCCCAGCCGCGTGCAGTTCAGCAGATGTGCAACAGCTTGGATCAGGACTAGGATCAGAGCTTATGAGGGAATGAGATGAGGTGTAAGGGATCCTGGAGGGACACGTAGTGTTAGAGGCGGAGTGGCGAGTGTGTAGCTGTAGGAGTGTCCCCGCAGCGCTCCTGTCTCTGAGCCAATCCTTCCTGGTGTTGACGTCCTCGTCTGTGTCTCCCATGCTTCCAGCACACTAATGATTTTGCCCTGTACACGGAGGCCATTAAGTTTTTCAACCATCCAGAGAGCATGGTCAGGATCGCAGTCAGGACCATCACACTCAATGTGTACAAAGGTGAGTGAACGGCTCCCCGGCTCCGTGCTGCACCTGTCTCTCTCTCTCTCCCTCCATCTCTCTCTCTTTCTCTCGCTCTCATATAACGCTACTACGCTGACGCTACTGCAGGTAACACACACTCACACACACACCAAGGTTCACCTGGCTAATTTATAACATGAGAAGTTTATATTAATTGTTTATTCAGTGATTAAAACATTCTTCCCCTCACGCCTGCTTTATGTCCTCTTGGCTTTTTTGCGAATGCCGTGAGGTTTATCAGGATTTATTTAGTTTCTTTTTGATTTATTTTGCTTTTTATTTATTTTATTTGATTCCATTCCTCTGTAGATGTTCCTACTCTCTAGGGGTGTGACAGATAACCTGCACAGAATCTTCCTTTTCCTTCTCAGTCCACCTCGTTTAATGACGATCCACGGGGTTTAACGCTGCAGTGGAAAGGACAGAGAGCTGGGAGACTTTACTGGTCACTGCGTTTCTTTTCGAAACAGGAAATCTAAAGTGACATTACGTCTAAAGCGAAGATGTATTTTTAACATATCTATAATTTTAACCTATTGTCATGATACCTAGGTGTCCATTCGATTAGTATTGTGATTCTGTAAGTATCATGATTTAATAAACATCCTGATTGAATATAATTTTTTTTTTCAGATTTTGTTAAAATTCTAAACAAAATTAGCAGGATGCTGTGCCGTGTCAGTAGTTCATAGTGCGCCTCCTGTTGGATTGTAGGGGAACAGCAATATTTCAACCACTTCACATGCAAACAAACATTTATATGAAATTAAAATGTATAAAAAATATGATTTTGAAATCAACTGAATCTCTGATTATAAAAAAATATATTTTTGTTTCAAAATGTGTATGACTTGTGGCGGCGTGTGTAACTGGCAATATTACTAAAGACTCATTTTAAGCACAGTGCCTTAAAATCGCATGGTGTCTATCTTTCAAACTTCTCTCCTACTTCATACGAACTTTACTCTGATTAAAAATTGTTCGGTGCCACTTTACACTCAGGTGCTTTTCCAATTCAAATATTATAACAAGCCCTGGTCATGTGACTGAATCTGTGAATAATTATCTGTTATTAAATATTAATTTAGCTAAGTTAATATTTTCATCATGGTTTAGACCAGGCATGGGCAAACTACGGCCCGGGGGCCACATGCGGCCCGTTTAACGTTTTGATTCGGCCCGCCAAACTTGAAAAAAAATTTATAAATTAACCTTGTTAATGTTTTATTTCCCGTGTAATTCTGATGCTTCCTCACTAGATGGCGCACTCATATATATATATTGGCTTTGTTGAGGTGAAGCGTAGGCCTATTACTCCACGTTTGCACTTTACCCTTTGACCAAAGCATGCCATCTATCTGCTCCTGTTCTGGCCCCTTTGTCAAATGTTAGAACTCAATGTGGCCCACAAATCAAAAAGTTTGCCCACCCCTGGTTTAGACACTCAGCCGTTACAGTGATGACTGTAGAACTCGTATAAAATATAATCCGAACACATTGTTAAATAAACTCTCAATCGCAATGATGCCTGAAGTGAAGTCAGTTAGCTTTAGTTAACATCTGCTCTGTCACACTTCTGGTGTAAATGCAGAAAGAGTTTCCTGTCTCGGTTTTGTTCAGGGTTTTGTGTTACACCTCTCGGGTCTGGGTTTGTGCAAGGTGTATAGTTGAGGTGCACTTTTTTTTAAATACATTTTGAGCTCCACTTGTTCCATTCAGTCTCTTTAACCCTATTAACCATGTGTCTGTTCTTCCCTCCTCCATCTCTGGTGACTCCTGTGTGCCTTATTCCATTCCAGTCTCATGTAAGTTGCTCAATTTCAAAACTGTACATCTTTTTTTTTTTTTTTTATAAATAGTGCATGCTCACTTTAAAGTTATGAATTTTTTTAGTTGGGAATTATTCTGTGCAATAATCTACAAATTCCAAAGAAAAAAAAAAGTAAAAATCATTTTTATTTGCTTTCTCATGGAAAAGGCTTTAGTTCACACAGCAGCACTGAGTAGCACCTGTGTGTTTAAGAGTTTATAGACTTTAAAGCTTTAACGCTGTATTTTCATAAAAATAGATTACCTTCTTTTCTAAAAAAAATATAATCATGTGATTAACTACATCCTCTTGTTTGTAAGCTGTAGTTTTAGTCTTTCATGCTGTTATATCTTTGACATTTTCTCAACTGCAAGGCACTTTGTCGCCTCTAGGTGGTGCTGGTGATTTTCACACATCAGTCATAAAATTCTCGTTAGCCAAGTGTTCTATTGTTTATATACTGTATATGTACAGAGTCAACCTAAAAATGTATACACACTTCAGGGAAAGAAAAATACTATGATGTGTATATATATCAATGTATATAGCAATAAATTTAGTATTAAAATGTTTAGACAAGTTTTTATACATTTGTATATGTGCATATATATGTGTATTTCTTCTTCAAGAAGGTGTGCTTAAGATCATGTTGTTTGTCTTCAGCTTAAGATCATAACGTATCTTAGTAAAGATGGCTAAAGTATAAATGTTCAATGTGCGAGCCGCCTTTTAATACGCTTCAGTTTATTTTATGCAAAACTGACTAATTATTTGTGCTTGTCATTTATTTGTTATCTTTTAATGTATGTTGGCTGAATTTATTGTTTGATCATCGCTATTGATATAAAACGATTGGTTTAGGTTAAATGTTCTGGATTGTGCTGTTGATCTCTGCGCTAGTTATCTAGCATGAGGATGCGTTTCTGATCGAGACGCTAGCTCGCTCTGTCCTTTAAGGCTGCATGCTAAACGTTTTTAAACATAATAAAAGTAAACAGCTTAAACTCTGCAGTATAATCAGACGATATAAAGACGCTGTAACAACTGCACATTAGGTGATCCCAAGTTGATTGGACTGAGGTCTGCGTTAGTCAGCCTTCTTGTGCATGAATGTACAGTATACACACACACATTTTCCTCAAATTTACAGGATATTCATGAAAAAAGCTTCCCGTGCAAATGGTTTATTTATAAATCCTTTTGTATTCAGTGTAACGTTAGCATAAACATTAGACCTTCTTAACGTACGAGGTAAATATTTTTAGCAGACTTGCTCGACGCTATCAGCTTTACGGCGTATTAAGGCATGCTTGCACGGCTGCTGTACAGGGCAGAGATTAACCTACTGATTATTTAACGTAAAGTGTCCTCCCGCTCTTCCTGCAGTGGACAACCAGCACATGCTGCACTACATCCGGGACAAAACGGCCGTGCCCTACTTCTCCAACCTGGTCTGGTTCATCGGCAGCCACGTCATCGAGCTGGACAAGTGTGTGCAGACAGACGAAGAGTAAGAACCGCGGTCATGTCCTGTTCTTTCTTCACTGTGTATTTCCTTCCTTGCAGTGAATTTTCTGATATCTTCAGCTTATTTATGAGCTTTCTGATTTTTTGTTTGTTTGTTTGCTTGCAACAGCACTCAAAAAACAAAGTGCAAACGCTTTGAGGCGGCTGTCCTGGGAAAATAACTACAACTCATCCCACCACTTTTGTGTTGTTGATTATTTTCCTATAGCGGCGCACCAGATTTAACAGTGTGTGTATACATAATGTAGTTAAACCACTGACATTAGTGTTAAGACGGGGCGGATTTGTGGAAATCTGTATAAACAGGAATGATCGTCTGGAGGCGTGATTGTTACCTGTTTATGTGTAGTTTTGATATCAAACACTAGAGGGCAGTGTAGGACAGGCAAAAAACTTTTTGAGCTTCTTTTGAGACGACTTGAACGAAGAAGACTTTTAATGTAATACATTAAAAATACATAATTTATTGTTGCAGTGATCTAGATGTTGCGCAACAAAAATATTTTTGAAAGACTCTACAAAAAAAAAAAAAGTAAGCAATATTTTTTTTATTAGTTTGCTTGGATGAGCCGTTACATGAAAACCTCACCTGGATGACTGAGAATCTTCACACGTTAATAATTCGGTGATTACAGATACAAACGTGCGTCTGTTGTTGTTTTTGTCTTCCCCAGGCATAAGAACAGAGGGAAGCTGAGCGACCTGGTAGCCGAACACCTGGATCACCTGCACTACCTGAACGACATCCTCATCATCAACTGCGAGTTCCTGAACGACGTTCTGACCGATCACCTGCTGAACCGCCTCTTCCTGCCGCTTTACGTCTTCTCACTGGTCAGCCAGGAGCAGGTGAGCGCGGCCCGCGTCTTTAATCCTGAATCGTCCCAATCATCAGTTAAGGAAATAATAACTGATCATTCTGATGTCGTTTGACATTAAAGTGGAAATACTATTTGGTATTTGGCATTATTGTACTGTAGTGTATGTGTGAGATACAACAGGAACTCTTTGTACAAATCAAGTAGGATTGTATAGTTATTTCAACCGTATAAAGTTCAGTACACAGTGACATGAAACAGCGTTCCTCCAGGCCCAAGGCGCTACACACATCAATTAACAAAATTACTAAGGACTATACAAGCTGTAAGATAAGTAAAGTAGTCAACTTCTCTGTGTCACTCTGTTATAGGAAAATAATCAACCACACCAAAGCTGAGTCACTGCCACCACACCAGAATAGATCATTTTTCCTATAACAGCGCATCCTTACTGTGCTTTTTTAAATTCAGCACAAAAAAATTAAGGAACTTGTCAAACTTATAGAACTCCCCAATATTCATTAGTTTTTTTAACCCCTCCTTACCATCTTTTTTTCTCTTAAAAAAAAAAAAAAACTTAATATACTAATATGAAACATATTCCTTGCTAAAAGTGAAAGTAAATTCTTTTGTCCTGAGCTTCTTTCGTCTGACCTTTACAAAGGACTCACACTGGAGACACACTGGGGATCCCTAAATGTTCTTTGAAAAATAAGCATCTGTTATAAAGCACTGTTTTTTTTCGTTTTTTTTTTGTTTTGTTTTGCTTTGCTTTTTGAATGAGCTGTTACTATAGAAACGATAACGTGTTGTGATTTACAGCTGTTCTCAGAGAACTTTTTAATCAGTGCGGTCAGATTGTGGACTTGGACAGCGCTGTGGGATTGAGGGAAAAAAAACTGACCCTTCATGAATGGAGAGCAGCTTTTAAAACAAATACGTTTGGCCATCGTGACTGATTCTCTAAACGGACCATTAGTTTAACATGATTGTTATTACTGGCGTGGCTGTTTTACTCGCAGTGTGTCATATTGCTCCGAAGGCCAACAGTCTGAGCGTCTCGCTGTCTCACAGTTACTCGTCTCTGACTCGGGCAGAGATCAGTTACTCAGTCAGAGCAGATTCTCCTACACGCAGTACGGACCGTTACGTGATGTGAGAGTGGGGGTTTTATCAGACACTATCGATATTTATCAGAGCTGTATAGTGTATTGTGCGTCGCCGTCGCCCTTGGCTTGCTCATAAGGGACATTTTTACTTTCTCCAACACATTTCCATGATCTTATTTTAATTTTGTGAAGCCGCTTTGAGACAATGACCTTTAAGAGATCTATATAAATAAAATATTGTACGTATATTACATCTGTATTAGAACAAATAGTGAAGATACTATTTTACACATACAGTGCAGTATTTCAGCTTTGTATATCTGCTAATATAATGTATTGAGTCGGTTAAGTAACTGGCAGTGTGTGGAGGAACACTCGGGCGTCAGGTGCAACTGAGCAACAGCTGAACTCCAGGCTCGAGTGTATTCAGTCCGTTCTCTTCAGTGTGTTTTCAGAAAACGTAACATTCTGGTGGTTCAAAAAAGTGAACGCTGGTTATGATAAAAAGTATTGCAGGGTTCTAGCATACGAAGCTGCGTAGCTCTAGACTGGTCAGGTCCTACAGTGTGCATCAGAACTGGACCATGGAGCAATGGAAAAAGGTGGCATAGTCTGATGTGTCACGTTTTCATGTGTGTGTGTGTGTGTGTGTGTGTGTGTGTGTGTGTGTGTGGGGCTTACTTGGGGAACAGCCGGCACCAGGATGCACAGGGTGATGCTTTGGGAAATCTTCTGCCGGGTAACTTCGGGTCCTCGCATTCATCTGGGATTAACTTTGTTGAAGCCACCCACATAAGATACAGCCCTCCATGTAGACAGGGGTTTCCTGATATCAGTGACCTCATTCAGCTCAGCACACATTGTTCAGGAACGGGTCTGAGGAACATGACGAAGAGTTTGAAGGTCGAGTTCCGATCGAGTGTGTGTGGGACGTGCAGGAAAAACAAGTCTGAAATCCTCCCTGGAATTACAGGGAGGAAAAAGGCCACCCACCCACACACACCCCTTCGGAGCTTTAGTGGCGTCCCGGCCTCGACGGGTCACGGCACAAGGACGCCCTCCGTAATACCAGCCAGGTTGTTTTAATGTGATGGTTGTGCAGGCAGACGAGGCAGTTTATTTAAATGTAAGTCATTTGTTAATAATATATTTATTCCCATGCAAAACAGGGAAATGCATAGAGTATGATGTACTTTTCAGAGTATTCTATATTTAAATAACGACTGATTTGCTTGTAAGATAAAAAGGCCTCTAATGCTACTGACCTTTAATGGTCTTTCGGAATAATGATGTGTTCATGCTTTGATTTCATTTGTTGAGTTCTCTTTCGTTTTTGATGCGTCTAGTCTCCTTCTAAGGTTAAATAAACATAATAAATAGTAATCGTAATGCTTTCTCGGTAAAAAAAAAAAAGAAAAATTTCTCAGTAGTATGCATATTTGTTTCTACTTCTTCTGAATCATATAGCCATAATATATTAGTGGTGTTATAAAGCATAAATGACTCTTTATAAATGCCAGCCATCTGCTTTGTAAATGTTTATATCATGTTTAACACAACTCTAGCTTATGATTTAATGCCAGGTTAAAATGAGACACGGTATAATACCGGATCCTGTATTACAGTGTGTTACAGCGCAACATCACACACTCTTATTTGCTTTTATGAGCACGTTTATTATGCGTTATGTACCCTGACATTACAAATTTGACTTCATACAATACTAACACTTTATTCTTGTAAGCTGTAACCGGTGCACATTTATAGAGAAAATAGTGTGTGTGCTGTTATGGATAACATACAACATGTTATAAATATACACACTGCATGATGCACTATAAGTACAGGATTTACTTTATATAAATATCATACTTCTCATATTTATATTGTTGTTGTTTGTTTAATGGCGAATGTTAACTGATGCATCTAAGATCTAATCAGGAGGTCAGAAGGTGGGGATGAATTTTCTACAGTTTCAATGCACAGGTTTCTTCGGTAAAAGTAATCGTTGTAAAGAGAATCGTTTAATAAATTGAAAATAAAAGAGGAAGGTTAAATTGCTGTGCTTGGTATAAGAGGAATAAAACACTCTGCGTGGTGCTGTTTTAGAAAAATAATCATCAACAGTAACTCCGTAACCACACGCAGGGTTAAGATGGCTGCGCAGTGAGCGATGATGTGTGTATGATGACAAGTGTATTAAATTTTGTCTTGTACGTTGTATTTTCAGAGTGAAGAGCGCGAAGTGAAGAGTGTGAAGATTAACCCTCAGGTGTCTCTCTATCTGCTCTCCCAGGTACGCTAATTTACGCACCGTGTTTCACATAAAAAAAGCTGACAACAGTCGGTGTGTTTAACTGAAGTTTAATCCGCTCCAAATTCTGTTCATTGCAAAACAACTGACGTTACTGTGATGTATATGTATAGTTGTGAAACTATTAAAAAATATATAATAATAATAACAATAATAGTAATACGAAGAACCCCTGAAAGTGGGTTACGCAATTTTTATGGCATGGTGGTTTAATTTTGGAAATCCAAAGACAAGTTTCGGCTAGCCGCGCGGTTCCATGAAAGAAAGAGTTCTGGTGCTACAAATGAAAGTGTATTTCAATTCGTATTGAAGATTTTATAATCACTCACGAATTATGAGGTTTATTTATTGTTAGTGTTAATAATATTTGTAGTGTCGATAATTCATTCATTTATTGTTTGTTAATCATTGTGGTGATGTGCTTTTATATTATATAATCTAAAAACACTAGTGTGTGTGTGTGTGTGTGTGTGTGTGTGTCCTCCCCTTAGGTGTTCCTGATCATACACTACCAGCCCCTGGTGAACGCTCTGGCTGACGTTATACTGAACGGAGACCTGACTGTGTTTATTACCCAGACAGAACAACACACACAAAAGAGCTCAGTGAGTCTCTCTCCCACACACACACACACACACACACACACACACACCTGCGCATGCATGCATGCACATGTACACACACACACACACGCGCATGCATGCATGCACATGTACGCACACACACGCGCACACATGCCCACACTCTAGTACAGTGTATATATCTCAATGAGTCACACAGCCATATAAACACGGAACACACACACACACACACACAATATCTCAATGAGTCACATGTACATAAATGTACACACGCGCACACACATACACAATATCTCAATGAGTCACATGTACATAAATGTACACGTATACACACACACACACACACACAATATCTCGAGTCACATGTACATATATGAGCACAAACACTTTCACTTGGATGTATACATGCGCACACACACACACACACACACACACACACACACAATCTCAATGAGTCACATGTACATAAATGTACATATACACACACCTGAAGTATACTGTGCACACACTCGCTCAATCGTCACACCTAGGTACATAAACACTTGTAGCAGCATACACACACACACACACACACACACACACGCAAGATTCCAGAAAGTCATGCGTACAAAGATATGAACACACACACACACACACACACGCACACACACACGCACACACGCACGCACACACGCACACAATCTCAATGAGTCTCACACATCCACACACACACACACACACAAGATTCCAGAAAGTCACGCATACAAAGATATAAACACACACACATACACACACACACACACACAATCTCACGGAGTCTCACACATCCACACACACACACACACACACACATCACTGAGTCTCACACATCCATACACACACACATACACACACGCACACAATCTCACTGAGTCTCTCGCACACACACACACACGCACACACACACACACACGCCACTGAGTCTCACACATCCATACACACACACACGCCACTGAGTCTCACACATCCATATACACACACGCGCACACACGCACACAATCTCACTGAGTCTCACACACACCCACACACACACACACACACACACACACACACACACACACACCACTGAGTCTCACACATCCATACACACATACACACACACACGCCACTGAGTCTCACACATCCATATACACACACGCACACACACACGCACACACACGCACACAATCTCACTGAGCCTCTCACACACACACACACACACACACACACACAAACACAATCTCACTGAGTCTCAGACACACACACACACACGTACACGCAATCTCACTGAGTCACACATACACGCACACACATTCATGCAAGATTCCAGTAAGTCACATATACATAGATATCTATATATGTATATATATA
>QMIH01000470.1:145563-158461 GCA_003987875.1 Clarias batrachus | reverse complement strand
ACAGTACATGGTGAGTGAGAATGTAACAGCACTATTACAGAGTCTCTCAGCACTCATGACAGTAATTTAACTCACACACATACACACACACACACACACACACACAGACAGATGCAGTTCTTTGCTGCCCCGAGTGTGTGTGGAGTGTTTTTGTTCTTTCTCAATGATTTTTCTTCTTGCAGTTAATCACACCTCTAACTATTTGTGGTGTGGGTTATTAAATTTCTTGTCATATTGACATTAAAGTTGCGCCCACGACCCACGTTTCCCTGCAGTAAGCCGAGGGAAAATATGGTATCAGTCTCGGAATGTGTCAGCACCTTAAACCACACACGCTGTGTGTAATGTTTAGCACTAGCGCCTCATTACTCTGGACCTGACCATGTTTACTCAACAAAGAAAAAACTTATTAATGTTTACAGGATTAGCTTTATAATCAACTAGATTATTATTAAATAGTCATAAACAACTTGGAAACAAGGTGATTTTAAGGATACAGTCGTGCATTAGGTTTACTCCTGCTGTGTACTAACTAGGAGAGGTGTGAGGTTTTGTGCAGCAGGACAGGAGATCCCTACACCTACATTATCAAGTTCAAACACACCCTGGGCTTGTGAGCTCATTATTACCCCCTGCTCAATTTTAAACCTTAACAACTGAATCATCCAGAACTGCCGGGAACATGAGCATGGTGTGAGGTGAGTGATGTGTGCGTGTCATATTATTCCTGCAAGTCAAGCAGGGACTAAACGCTGATTAAACAATGAACACAATCATAAGAATCAGGAGGAAGATATCAGAAGAAATCTGCGGTGAGGTTCTGGAAAAAGGATCAACCAGGATTTGGTTATAAAAATAAAAAAATGAAACCAGAACCTTCATCCTTCTCTCTGAGTTCCTGCTGACTTTAAATATTAACTAGTTCTAATGTTAAACACTTAAAAAAAATTATTTCCGTAATTTCTTATAAACTGTATGAGAGGCGTTCAGGTCAAACCGGGACTTTTGATTGTGCAGAATGACAGAACTCCCTTTAATTCTCTATATAATCCCTTGCTACACTAATGCTCTCATCCCAGTGTCTCACGAGTGCTTGGACCCAATCAAGGTGGAACGTTTTCTCATGAATAAACTGCATGGTTCACATCTGAAGATTCACCCTGACTTCCCAGGAGCTCCTTTTTTTTTATTGGACAAGGCTTGAGGCGAGGTCAGGACTGTACAGGGGACGTGGCAATAACTCCCAGCTTGAGTTCCTGTAATGTCCAAGTGATGTTGGTGAATGATTTGTGTGTACAGTTCACACAGACAGATTTTCAAGGATCAGGGGATCGTCATTCACAAACATATGGCATTCATTAAAACTTTCGCACCATACAATTGTTCTATTGCGACTAAGAGTCTCATACTGTGCTCGAAGTCTTCTGTAAAACTCATTCACCTGTTTTTACGCCTCCGTTCACCAAGAATTTAATCACAAATCCTGGTTTGACTTGAACGCCTCTCGTTGCTTCGGTCAGTCAGTAGCTGCTTGTTGGCAGGGGCAGTTCAGAAAACTAACCCGGGCTTAATAAATTCTGCATTAATTAATTGTAAAAAAAAACAAAAAAAACAGCGCTATTAGTTATTAATAACATTTTAAATAATTCTCAAACTGGTTCTGTAATTTCCACTTTTCCAACGTTAGTAATCCTTTGAAAGTCAGAGGACTGACTGGTGCAGGAGAGAAGGCAGTGTTTTTAATCACTTTAAAATTTTCCTCACTGCAAAGATTTATAAAGTGTAATGCCTGATATTTTGCTTTAAGTATGTTTAGTCATTTTAGGTCAAACTTTTCATCCTTAATGAAGGTTTAAAAGATCCCTATTAAATCCTTATTATGTACTTACTTAATGTTAGTGGAGGTGACCGTTAGAGCTGGGGGAATCAATCAGTTCTGTGATTTAATCAGGCTTTATGTTGGTTGAGTTTTCAATTCCAAATCGATGAATTTATTTATAAACGTTAAATGCTTGGAAAATTAACTGATTGCTGGAAAATATGCTTCCATCTGCTGCAGTACTTGCAGAAGGCTCTCATTTTGTCAGATTGCTGCTTCTTCTCCTTCTTCTTCTTTTTGAGTTTATGTTTGGTTGGTACAGACCTGCCACCTACTGGACTGGAGTGTGGAGCAAAAGATCAGCAGGAAGAAATTATCACTTTGTACAAGACATGAAATTAGACTGAAAAGAAAATTAAAAGGAAAAATTTAGCTGCTTGAGACAAAACCACTAAATAAGTGTTAGCGCTTCTGAATCAAATCGAATTAAATATCCCTGTCCGAAAAAACAATCATATCAACAGTCAGCTCTAGCGATGGATGGATCATAATCCCTATTAATAAACTTTAAAACATTATCTATATTTAACCTGACTGAAAGTAAGAGGCACTGTAAACCCAGTGACGAATATGTAAGACTGAAGGGGGCGTGGCTCCCGGGTAACCCCACAGAATGTCACAGCGTTCAAACCGCCTCGTAGTCATTCCAGATTTGCACGATTGATTGACTTGGGAATGTTTATCCAGTAAAGACAATTACACTGTTACTCCGCATCACAGACGCCAATAACCACACTAAACCGGTTTAGTCTTCCTGGTTGGCGAACCCACCTGACTATGAGGCAACTGTACGGATAACCAAAGCGGCAGGAGCATCCTGTAGTCAAAACATGTGTTCTGGATTAAAGGATGCGCCATATAAACCTGTTACACGAGCCAAATCCATCCTTAATAATGATCCATGTGGTTTCAGTGTCGCCTGGGAGAACCTGAGCGTTGCCTTCAGACTGCGGGAAATGAAATCATTCTTGTGGTGGCTTCTTGTGTGTGTGTGTGTGTGTGTGTGTGTGTGTGTGTGCGTGCTTCTGTTATTCTTCGTAGCGCATTCGCTCTGAGGTGACACCAAGCTGCAGTGACACCGTCTGCTGTTGTGTGTGAATTTTTTTTTTTTTGCTCTAGTCTCTTTGAACTGCATGTAGGTGGCTTTCAGAGTGGTCATGTGGTGCTGTCCCAAAGCGCCCGCCTCATGTTTTTCATGCATATGCAGCTATGCAAATCAGCCAGTCGAGCTGTCCCAGATGCTTCAAGTAGGCTGAGGATTTTAATTTCCCTGTCGATTTGTGTGAAGTGGAATTTTTTTTAATTAACTTTTGTTTTTTGCGGTTTCAGGTTGGTGCAGAATTCATAATGCGCAGATAACGAATCGTGTTACGTCATCACCCTTCGTTACGTACGTAGTCTTTAGGACCTTCTTCGGAGTGCACGCCATCAGCCAATATGCTAATTGTGGTTATTATGCTTTTATTTGGAATTAACAACATTTATTTGAGCTTTGTGCAATATAAACCTCAAAATATATATATTTTTTCAAACAGTAATATAAATGCTTATGCGGTTGCAGCTGCTGTAGGAAAATAGCCAACTGTAAGGTGTCTGTGAAGATTCTCAGTCATCCAGGTGAGGTTATCTGGAAGTTGAGTCGTGTCAACTGGACGACGTCTTAGTTTAGTAGAAACGTTTCACTGCTCATTCGAGTAGCTTCTTCAGTCTAAAGTAGTTTGGGAAGTTGCTCGTGTTTGATTCCTCCAAGGTCACAGTATCTATTCTACCTTTTTTGGTGGACGTGTGAAGAGATCTTGATCTTCCTTGGGATCTCCCCTTACTCTTTCTGGTCGTTACATCTTAACATCTCTCTCCTATCATTTTCTGTTGTTTTTCTAACCGCTCTCCCTCCTGTTCTCACCTTCTCCATTGTTCACGTAACAAGGCGTTTCAGACAGCGGAGGACACTTTGACCTTGGCGGACTCAAATACAAGGAACTTTCCAACTTACCTTAAACTGAAGAAGCGAATTGGATGAGCAGTGAAACGTTTCTACTGAAGTAAGACGCCGTCCAGTTGACATGACTCAACTTCCAGATAACTATGAGGTGGTGTGATGAGGCAGATTTACTGATACGTTCGAGCCGTGCGATTGAAACTAAAGTTGGTTTATCCGTTATTGTGATCAGTTCATACTTTTTAAAAATATTTACTAACACGAACGTATGAATTCCCTGAAAATATATCAAACGTATGTAGAAAATACATACAGCTTAAATTTTCTACTTTTATTTTATGAGTACTTTTGTACTTTTTGAGTTCGCAGACAGTTGGCGCAATACTGCCACCCGCTGGACTGGAGTGTAGAGTGAAAGAAAAAAAATATCTCTTTGTTCGGGACGTGACATTTGAATGATCAGTAACTGGAGTTCAGTGTTTATTAAATACTTTGAGTAGTTTTTAAAGCAATTTTAAAAAAAGCAATAGAGATCCCCAAGAAATCAGGTAACATCAGTGCTGCTGAATATATATATATATAAAACTAGCGTCTATCACTCTTTCTACCTCTATCTAGCTCTATCTAATGTCCCAAAGTCGATTATTTTTCTATAAAAGTAAATACCAGATTGTTTTATTCCATCTACACATGGACATTTCAGTGTTTTTCTTTTTCTTTATGCTAATCTTGTGAACTGAATCTGGTGGTTCTTGTACTCAGACACTGTACGCTCCAGCAAGTGTACACGTCTGTTTCGGCACCAGCTTCTCTTTTTCCTTCCTTTCTTTTGAACTTGATATGACACAAAACGCACAACTTGTCATCTTACCAAGAAGACTCTGACTGCGTTGTCATCGGGAGGTCACTGCGTTGCTGCTCCGTCCGTGGAGTTCTCACAGCGCTCTTCTTCAGGCTTGTGCAATGGACGTGGTGATAAGCATCCGTTAAGGTGACGTAGTAACGGCTCGGTTTGATCTCATCAGACCTGCTGAGTGTGTTGTCATGTGCGTGATAGGAAATTACTGACGACATGGTGGACGCACTGAGAACCTGACAGGGACGGGGCTTGGAGGTGCTGTGAACTTGATGAAAGCACATTTTAACGCGCAGATATTTTCATTACGCCGTGGGAACTTCATGTCTTCGTTCAAGTGTTACGTGGCCTTGAAGTATAAAGAACTGTCCGAAAATGTGAGGTGTAATGCAGTAACATGGCATCACCGCTCCAGTGTCACTCGCTGCACGGTTCTGCCCCGCGGGTTTCTGTATATCATCCAATCAGCATGTCTGTGGGAAGAGTGACATCTCAGTGACGCCTCACATCAAACATCCAAGAAGCCATCTATATAAATTTAAGGAAGGTTTTATCTGTGCACTGGTCAGAACCAGCTCTTTCAATGAGATCTCTTACATTACATCTCTTAACATTAGCGGAACAAACAAAACGCTCTCAGTAGTGAGGTTCATCTGCGTGAAAAAGCATCAGGTCATCCTGAAGGTCATCAGGTGATTTTTCTGGGTTGTTTTTGGTTCTGTAGTGCACCTCAAACATAATTTTCATTGAAAATACATAGTAGCCTAATCAAAATTCAACAGAGTATGTTAATAGAAGTTAAGTATTCAGTCACCTCCCGCTCGCTGCGATGAGATCATGATGCGTCGATTAAAACTGCCACTTACAGTTTGAATAATATCCCGATTCGATATTACAGTTTCCCCCCGATTTTGTTACAATTTTTGAAATCTTCAAAAAAAAAAAAAGTTTAATGAGTAAATAAACATAGCTCGTTACTTATGAAGTAGTTTTCTCACTTAAAACCCAAACACAGCGTTAAAACACTACAAACGAACTTCAAATACAAGAGTTTAAAATTTAACTTCAAATGAAAATAAGCTACATTGTTACTAAACAGCATTCATCTCTGTTACATCATCCATCATAATTATTATTTCTAAACAAACATAGCAAGTAATTCACTCCTACCACACGGGATATCAATGTGGGAATGTTTCAGAGTGCGCCACCTGTAGGATTATTAAAAACCGGTTATGTTTTACCTCCTCAAGCGCCTCGAAAGTCTCAAAACTCAATTTGAAGGTTTTCAACTACTTAACGTTCGACGTGTTTAGAGATGGGTGTAAGTGTGTGTAGTGACTAATTCGCTCACAGAGTTTGTAGAAAAAAAGGCAGATCGGAGGCTTTTAATGCACACGATTTTTGATGATGTAACACCATAAAAATGTGTCTCTGTTGCGCCGCTCTGAAGCTTCTTCGCTCGCTACAGAGTGGTTTATATCTGAGGCTGATCAGTCGATCACCGGTCACGCCCAATCAAACTGAAAACCACTGACTGATCGACAGGTTCATGTTTTTTTTTTTTTTTTAAATCGATTTTTAGTCATCGCAGCGATACGCCAAACACCACACATGAGAATCGCGATTCAGAACTGAATAGATTTCTTCCCCCTTCCATATTAGGTATGCAAATACATTCAAAAAGAAAACCGCATGATGTGATGTCTGAGGACACATTATAGTCTTTTCATTTTGTGAAATCACGTAGTTCCCGTTCTCACTTATGTTACAGTCGTTCCCTTATCAGCTTCTCTTTTTCTTTCTTATTTTTCAAGAACAAAAAAAAAACAAACCAAAAACACACACACACACAGCTTTGTCACCTTACCGAGGAACTGCAGAGCTCTGTTCATGAGCATGACGTATTGTGACCTGTATTAACCCCTTCTTCATTACACAGGAGAGTTTCTAACCTGACTGCATTACCGCTTTTGGTAAATTCCAAAAAGGGGAATCGGTCAAGGTGAACAGGCTAGAAATATACTAACGAGAAGCGTTTGTGCAGAAATGAAACTGCAAACAAATTAGATATGCATGAAAAAGAGAGAAATATTTATGGATGCAAACTAGAAGACAGACATGTTTATTTTTCACGTGTGTGTGTGTGTGTGTGGGTGTGTAAGTTCAAGCGTGTGATGAGCTCGTGTCACTCGGACGAGCTCCATCCTGCTGGTTAAAAGAGGAGTGAAAGGAACCGGGGTTTCTCAGAAACCACCTCGTTTCTGAGACGCTTCAGAGACTCTGTGATCAGAAACCTCTTCCCTTTTCCTGTCTCACCGCCTCGACCGCAGCAGCCTCTGCCGCACACTGCTCGCTGCCTACCAGGAAGCCGTGAGTGCGGCCCAGTTCCTCAACACACTCCGGAAAAATAACAACAACAATAAAAAGAAAAAAAAAAGAAAAACGGAACATGTGTTTGTTTAAACCTGGGTTGGGATGGAGGAAAAGAGAGAGAGAGAGAGAGAGAGAGAGGAAGCGTTCTGGCTGTGTTCAGGAGTCTTTCTGTGGAAATCCTTGTCATCTGGCTTATGAGTATGAGTTGCTGTCTGCTTTAGAGGCGGAGCTTATTTCAGTTTCAGCTTTATTGCAGTTGTGTGTGATTTCGGGTTGTGAGAAAGTTCGGAGCCAATAACAGGAATGAGATATGATAAGCGATTTATTGTTATTATTATTTTTTTCTCAATATTTCAAGTCTGGGTTTTTAAAAAAAACTATTATTCCTCAATGAAATTTTTCTTTATACTTTTCTTTATTTTTTTTAAACATTCCGTCCTTATCAATGAATGATGAAAAAAAATTAAAAAAAAAAAATAAAACTAAAAAAATTCAAGCAAAACACAAACTCCAGCTTGACCCCAGACCGTTAGAACCCTCTGAAACTGGAGACTCCTTCCGTCAGCGCTCACATGCACACACACACATGAACAAACGTTTATTATAGAAACAGTAAGGTATAAGAGCGAGCGCTTTGATGTACCGCTGTCTGTGCTGCCATGCTGGGAAACTCAACACCCTCCTGACCAATCAGAGTGCAGGAGACGGAGCCTGAGGTCGGAATCTAGATCGAGTGAACTTGTAAAATCAGGCTGCTGTTTGCAACTTTGCATGACGGTTAAGAGAAGCAGCTGCTGAGAAAATATGCGTGTGTGTGTGTGTGTGATGTTTTTTTTTTTTTTGCTCAGATCTCGGCTGACTGCGCTGCAGCACCTCTAACCTACTTTCCCTTTCCCATAAGAAGCAGATGCTTTCTTCTGCCCAGCAATCTTTCACACACTCGCACTCGCACACACACACAGAGATGCACATCACATGACTATGAGTACCCATAATGCTGTGTGTGTGTGCGTGTGGGGATATGGTGCTGTTCTGGCAACTTAATAAAACGGAGGAGAAATATTAATTATCAGCTTGACACAGATACAGGAAGCATGAGTTTTTAACCAGGAAGCTTGTTGTTTTTTTGGTCCTGTACACAGAAACCAGCGGTGCGAGAGCGTGCACACGCGTGTCCCCTGTCCGCGAACCTCACACCTGCTGTCTGGTTTGCTGGAAATGCACTTATAGCCCCTTGATGCCACGTCACTCAGCAGTTTCTAGAATAGTCTTGGTTCAGCATCGGGTTACGGTTTGAGTTTGACGGTTTCATCACGAAAACGAAAAGATGACGCAGTCTGTCTCATCGATTTCTAGCATCCACTCTGCAAGTCTACATCAGATTAGCACACCTACAGCAGCCTTTTTGCTTGTTTTATTTTATTTTATCTTTTTTTAAGTAGTTTTTTTAACCTTTCTCTATCGCAGCGCAAATCAGTTCCTTGTCATTATTTCGCCAACGGTCATGATGTCAAGAAAGATGAAAAGACTTTTCAAAAAGAAGAAGAAGAAGATGAAGAAGAAGAAGAAACCTCTGCTGTGGTATAAATGGTTACAGAAAAAGAAAAGAAGAGATGAGAGAGCTCTCGGTAGAGACGAGGCGGAGAGCGCTCCGTGGGTGTGATCTCACTTCCTCAGCCTGCACGTATCTCGTTCAGAATCTCTATTGCTGGTAAATGGCTTTGCCACCTGTAAAGGAGCACGGCGTCAGATGTGCGACCGCATTCGAGCCGCAGGTAGCTGCAGTGTTTCCCGTTTCCACTGTCGTGTCACTGTGACCTGTAAGCTCGTTCCCTCAGGTTACACAACTCGAGCAACCTAAACGACAGCAACACCTGCCAGGACAACATCTCTGTTATTTTTTTTTTATTATTATTTTTTATTCCGTTCAGTTTTAGATCTTATTGTTCCATCCAGCTACCTAAAAGTCCATTTTAAACAGGATGCTGTGGTTAAATCCGACACATGGTGGACACACTCAGTCCTTCCTATAGTATAAAGAAAAGTGTGTAAAGGGATTAATAGAAGGAGTCTCCAGTGTTAATAAACTTTTTTGATAGATATTTCGTAAAAATTTGAAGTAGAGCTGGGCGATATGCCCTATAAATTGAATCTCCGTTTTTTTTTTTTAGACCAAATTCGATTTTCGATTTTAAAACTATTTTTTTGCTTAAAATAAATAAAAATGAAAAAAGCAAAAAACACAGTACAGTGGAACCCCGGATTGCGAGTAACGTGGTTTACGAGTGTTCCGCAAACCGAGCATTTTTTAAAAATATATTCTTAATTGGAAACCAAGCAAGTATTAGTTTACGAGCGCCGAGTATCATGTATCACGCATGCGACTCTTAATTTGACACCGAGCGGCAAGTGATCACAACTGAGCCAATGATTTTCTCTCTTATCTCTCTTTTATCTCTCTCTCTTGCTTTGCGGAATTGTGGGTAATCGGCTCCTCTGCTCCCCTGGGTCTTAGTGCTCGTCTCTTACTGGTCTAATCAATGTTGCATATGTGTGCATATGTATATATACATATAAAATCACTTAAACAATTTTGCAAACCACATGCAAGTTACATGCTAAATAAAATCAAACAGGAGCCTGTCCGTATTTTACATGTTTTTTTTTTTTTTTTAACTGTATATGGACATAATGTCTTTAGCGATATAACACGACACAACATCAGTAATATATGGGATACAGTGGGGAAATGTGCTCGCTGTTTTCACCTGGCTTTTAGTCTGTGTTTTCGCGCTGCCGCTTGTCTTGTTTATCTCGAAGCTCCAAACACGACCCCGATTCAACAGTGTGGCTCTGTTTGAGGTGCGCGAGGGAATGAGTCATTTCATTGAGTAATGAGCTCGTGTAAATTAGCTTCTTTTAGTTGCCACAAACTCCAGACAAATTTTACACCGGGCTTTGGCTTGTTCACTGTGTAAAGTTGCGAACCCGAACAATTTCCACAGGACTGAAGAAACCGCACCTCTGTTGGAAAAGAGCTCTTTGATTTCATCAGCACGCGCTGCCATGTTGTATCTGGTATTTCCCACATGTGAGTCACATAGGGGCGTCGCAAAACTACAGAAGCTCATGGTGCCGCACCAAAGTGAAACCGTAAAATCGATTTTCATTTTTCAAAATCGACATAAACCATAAATTCGAATTAATCGGAAATAACGATTAAATCGCCGAGCTCTAGTTAGAAATAACAACCCTAACTAATATTTCATCGCACCGCCTTTTGCTTTAATTACGGTCATGACACCGTTCCAATAAGCTTATGCAACGTTGCATCGTTTATTTCCGTAGAGTCTTCTTCAGCACATCCCAAAGATTCTCAATGGGATTAAGATCTGGACTCTCTGTGGAAATGTCACATGGTCCCTGACCCACTCTTGCACAATATGATCGTCATCTACGTCCATGCCATCCAGGAGGACACCCACCTGTTTAATCCAGATCCCTCGAGTTATCTTCGCATTGTGTGTGTGGAAATGCTGTTACTTTGGAATGCTAATCACTCTGGAACAGACTCAGTCTGGACTCATCAGGTCACATGACCTTTTTCCATCACTCCAAACTCCAGACTTTATTCTCTCCTGAGCAAACTGAATTTTTTGTTTTGTCTCAGTAACGAGTATACTCATGGACATGCAGTCAATCCTGTGAGTTCTCTTCGCATTGTAGAAGTGATCTTCCTTTTATTATTAAACATGGCCTTGAGTTCTACTGTTCACTGTTTCACTAAGTGTTTAAAATAAAAAAAAAAATTTCACGACCACATTTCTCCCTCGAACCTGATGGCGCACCGCGATCCTTTCAGGTTTTCATAATGCGTTTTACAGATGTTTGCCGCGACCACAGGACACGCGTTCTGGTTATGACACGGCTGTGTAAGAAATGAGAAGCTCCTCACTTAACACACTCTGAACTGTATTATTCACCTCAGTAATTATCCCATGGAAGATTCTTAACTGTTAGCTTAATTAAATCCAGGTGGGGATGAATTTCAATTGAATTTTTTTATTTTTTGGGGGGGCCGGGCAGTGTATGAAGAACATGGGTGTAAGAGGAACAAACACTTTGGAACAGAACGGATCATGCTTCCTCATGGTGCGTTGGTTTGTTTCTTACTCGCAAGTTATTTATTAACGCAGTCACTCGGGAGAGGAGAACGCAGTCACACTCCGTGGTGGTCTCGGTCTTGACAAAAAAAGTGATTCGACTCAGGATAAGCCTGTTCAAATTCGCTTCTCAGTTGATTCTGTGTGGGGTCACCCGGAGCGTGGAGTCTATCCCAAGGAAGTCAGGGAACAAGGTGGGGTGCATCCTGGATTAGATGCCAACCTCTTCACAGAACTCACACACACACACACACAGTCGTACGCTACGGAAACAGCATTCGACATGTCTTTGGACTGTGAGAGAAATCCATAGAACCTGTGGATGCACAGGGAAGAACACGGAAGTGGGATTTGACCCCCCCAACCCTGGACACACGAGGCGGCAGTGCTAAACCTCTAAACCTGCCCTGTTACCTGTTAATAGAGTTCTTTCATATTCCTCTTAGACACCTTGTAAAAGAATTGGGGGTGTTTATCTTCTTGGCAACAAATTTGAGCGAAACCAGAAGACTTGATTTTGGACGCGGATGCGGACGAACCCTTTTATAGGTTCCTTTTATCCTTTTATACTTTCTCACTAAACACAGCTGTATTTGGCCTCAGAAACGTCTTCTTCGTTTCTCATTCACAGTTCACTTTGCGTGCTTACTGGTGTGTGTGTGCGAGTCGCTTTTACGCCGTTTGAGTCACCGTGGAAAATCTTTTGAGTACACCACCACAGCCTGCTCACCTTCACAGCGCGGCCCCGTGTATCTTTATTTCTCGCGCCATTACAACGGAGAGTTTTTTTATTTTTCTTTCTCCGAATGCTTTTTGAAGTGTTCTACGAAGAGCCCGGACCGTGCGTGATCCCGCGTGGGCCGGCGTGTCTGCCCCCTCGTCTCAGGATGACTGTCGGATTTCGGGGGGGGGGGAGGGGGGGGTGGTGCGAGGTAGGGTCGTGCTCCAGCGCTGCTCCACGGCCTGATCCTCTTCCCCATCTGCTTCCTGTTTTCGGATCACACACGTAGCACGTTTCTGAGAAGCCGCTAGCCGCGTTCCTAGCACCAGCCCTTCATGTGGCATCGAGCTTATCAGGGGCTGCCAGTGTCACGTACAGTGCGGTGTGCAGAATTTCAGTTTCAGGCGCTGTTTCTTCAAGTCCTCGGCCTATTTCGGTGGACTGTTTTTCTTTTTCTCTTTGCTCTGTGCATGTGTGTGTTTGTCAGGAAGAAAACAAAGGAAGTGTGTGCACGATAAAGATCTTACCTTATTTTTATTTTTTTTATTTTCTTCGGTGTCTTCACAGAAATGTTTAGAAACTATGAAAATTTTAGGTTTGACGTGTGAACCCGCGTCCAGTTTTCAGTATCATTTACGCTGCATCGCTGGTTTCAAGCAGGATGTTTGACATCTTTGCAAAAAATGCACATCTTGCTTCAGGGTGCTTCAGAGATTTATTATAGCGCAGAGCACGGTCCACAAGCACGGTCTCTGCAGGATCAAAGGATTTATTCTGCACACACTGTGCTTTCATCTCACCAAAATATATCATGCACTAATGCAGCCCTGTTTTGATCCACCATTCGTTTTTATTTAGTTCTTTTTTTTTTTTTATTTAATTGTTTTATGCAGAATTCCAGCTTCAATCATTCTTGTTGTTTGTCCAACGGGTCCCAGAGCTCTTAGATTTTGAAAGTCATGTT
>QMIH01000470.1:127908-144648 GCA_003987875.1 Clarias batrachus | reverse complement strand
AAAAAAAAAACCAGGGTGTTTAAGTTACACAACAAAAGACAATAGTTCGTCCTTAAGTTTAATATTTTGACCTGATCCTTGCACTATTAATCTGCATTTCTCCCGAGGTTAGCTGAAAACCGTTTTTTCCCTCTCTCTCTCTCTCTCTCTCTCTCTCTCTCTCTCTCTCTCTCCCTCTCCAGTCTAACGCCGGAGTGCGACGCTTCACCAAGCCGCCGGAGAGCCTGGAGCGCTCGTTAGAGATGAGTCGGCACCGAGGCAGGAAGAAGACGCAGAAGCGGCCGAACTACAAGAACGTGGGCGAGGAGGACGAGGAGGAGAGGGGAGCCGAGGATGGTCCAGACGAGGAGAAGGAGAAGGCTAAAGGTACAGAGGCTAGCTCAAAGGCCAGCAGGACGAGTGGGGACACGGAAGGTGAGTGGCCGTGGATGAACGTCCCACCATCCCTGACTGACCCTCTGTTCTCCAGAGCGCCCCCTATAGCCGTGGAGCTGCTCTCTGAACTGGCCGCTCATGAGTTATTCGGTTTTTTTTTTTCGTTATTCATGTCCCTGCAGCGTCACATGTTCGCTTTAAATGAGTCCAAGTCCTGGATGGAGTTTACAGCAGTCAGGGTTCATCCTTTTTGAGGAAGTGTCGTAGACCTTAATGATAAACTCTTCCGAATCATCCACATCTTTGGTCTGCGAATGTTTAAAACTTTCTCCCTTCACGACGTTCTACACTTTAGAGTTTAACCGCGAATCTAAACATTTGTCCAATATTTCCCTGATTTATGTTTTATATTTCCTGCGCTTACATTTTAGAGGCTATTGAGTCAGATTGGAGATTTTTATTAGGCTTAATAAAACTTTCACTTCTTGAATGAAACAAGTATTTATTTGAAATAAAACAAAGCACAAAGTAAAAGATAAATCAGAACTTAAAGATATTTTCCTGCTGCAACTGTTGAACATGAAGATTGCAGAAGTTCCTCCTTTTTACCGATCGGTTAATCGTTGAGAAACAGACGATCAGTGCGTTTACACGACGATGTGTTCGTCTGACTAAAACTGGACAAACGTAAATATGTTACTCTGACTGAAATCATACAAAATCGTGCTTCCTGAGGCGGGACTAGCGCACTCGGGGTAACGCGGCTGGGTGTCGAGCCACTCCCGCACGTGTTCCACAGCTCGCAGGGCTTTGACCCAGAAGTCAAACAAAATGCATAACAGCAGAAGGCGCTAAGTGTACGGCGATGCCGTCTCCCTCGGATACTCTAACACCATAACCGCAAGGGACAGCGCTGTAAAGTCAACACGCGTGTGTGTGTGTGTATATACACTGTCTGATGCAAGAACAGTGTTAATTCCAGGTAATTGACTTAACTGATACTCATTAGCGTGTGACAAGTCACTTGAGTAGTTTGTTTCCTTCTGGAACAGCAGAGCTGAGACTCTTGTCACAAACCTGTACAGTGCTTTAGTTCAAATCTGAAAGAGCTTTACACCAGTTCTATCAGTGTAAAAATATGAGCTTTGTATCATTTTAGTTCCTAGATTGGATTATAAAGCTATAAAGCATATAAAGCGGTACAGTACACACACTCCCCAGAGACTGCAGTGAAAGATGCTCTCTGCTACGTCACTGCAAGCGTCTCTGCTCTGTTCTAATGACTTTGTATAACACGGTAGGATAACAAAAAACAGACAGACATGCCTTTAATTACATTGTTCTTACAAACCCTAGCAAAAATATACAGAGGCTGTTCATCCAAACAACAAATGTAAATCAAACACAGATCTGACTCTGTTAAAAAAGAAAAAAAAGAAAAAAACCTGACCATTCTCTCATTGATTTAATTAATACTATAATGTTTTCCAGACCAAGTAGAGTAAAAAGTTATGGACCAGTCAGTTGTAATTATGGCGCTTTTAAGTCAGGTTTCTACACCAGAGCTCGGATTTTCCCTCAACATTAAACGGCTTAATTTTTTCCCCCTCTGCGTTGATCTGAAACACAAATACAACGTCAATCAAGATCATTTAATTGGATTTCTCTGTGATAAGTTTCCCAAAGCCAGGATGTTCAGCTATTAACTAGAACTTGCTTTGTGTCACTATCGTTTATGTCGTGTTTATTTGCTTTAGGGCTGCACGATTAATTAAAAAATAAATCACTATTTGCTTGACAGCGATCCCACATTAAACAGTATTAATGCACCGATCAGGCCACTCAAAGTGACATGTAACGAGGAGGCGGAGCTAAACAGGCTAGTCAGTTTACTCGATGGGGTTGAAGCAGTGCGACGCTATTTTCGTTTCAAAAACCAGAGCGTAAAACTCATGAGCATGCGCACTCGGTATCACACCGCTGTCAGATTCCAGCCAATCAGAGACCAGAGGAAGAGCAGTAGAAGTCAAGCAGACTCTGGAGGCGGGCGCATGCTGACAGCTTGCTTCTGATTGGCTCCTTTGCCTGGTCTCTGTGTCCCTCAATGCCAAACCGTTATTCAGTTTAAGGGTTCTGAAATAAGGAAACGCCCTGTGTTTAGTTTTCTTTCTTTTTTTTTTGTTTACTCGATAAATGTTTTGGTTGCAAAATTGAGCCTCGTGTGACAGGATCGTGATCTCACTTCCCACATTTCAGCAAGAACCGTGCAGCCGTGCAGCCCTAATGTGCTACGAGGGAAGAAAAAAATAACTGTGTGAACATCATCTAAATTTGGTGTTTCCCTTATTTTTGCGAGCAGTTGAAGAACTAACCAGCACTGACTCAGCACTTCTGTTACTCACGAGCATAATCAGAATAAACGTTACGACACGTCCCTAGTGTTTCACCGAAAAAACTTTGCCTGGACAAAAGGAACATAAATCAGAAGTATGAAAAAATAACGTTTCTCAGAACGAATCATGACTCCAGGCAGTTTTTAAGCTTCTCACACAGCTCGCTGTAACCTCAGGACTTGTAGTTCCACCAAATTTCCCAGTAAGAATCTTCGGGTTTGTTATCATTATTAGGACTGTCATTATTACTTTTTAGCTGGAACTCTGCTGGAAACGTTTCAGAATGCTTTAATGTGTCTAAACAGAGTCAGTTCCCAGAGCTCTCCACCAGCACTTTTCCATCCTGTCCGTGTGCCAGTGGTCTACATTCATTACGTCGTGTCCACCTCATGGTGTCTCATAACGTCCATGTGTCCAAGGCTAATACAAGTCAGGATTAGTGCTTAGACACAGTGCTTTTTTTTTTTTTTTATCTGAAAAAAAAAAAATCTGATTTCCACACATTAGTATTCCAGTAAAAATTTTTAATCTTGCAGGGAAATTATCTGTGGGGCAGAAAAGAAATCCGCTTATTATGTAAAAGAGCAGGTTTCAGACAAAAAATTAAAACCAACGACAAAAAGTAAGCCTCTAGGTTTTGCATTGATGAGAAAAAGAAGCAGATGTGACGGTGGCTGCGGTTCTGCAGGATGTTCAGTGAAATTAAACACCTCATTACCTTATCAAACTGCACATGTTGTACCTGCGACTACATTCTAAGCAAAGACCCGTGACACCCATTATTGACTTTTTGTTTATTATTGTTTACTGCTTTTAATTGACTTAAAATAGGAACCTTTTGTTTTTCTTAAGAAGTCACTCTAGATCTACTGCAGTTACCTCAGACTTTTGTACAGTACTGTACATAATTAAGTACATATTTAAACAACAACAAAAAGACTTAAGTACATGCAGGATCAGAATCAGATGTTCAACACCCAATACACAAGCAAGACCAGAGCGCAGGGTCAGACAGGAAACAGCGCCCCCTGGAGCAGGTAGGCTTAAGAGCCTTGATCAAAGGCCCAATTTCTTCACCCGTCTAGTGCCAACTTGGCAGTACTGGGGCTCGAACCCCCGACCTTTCGATGAGAAACCCACAGCCTTAACCGTTTGAGTCACCACTGCTCCCTACAGAAAGGTTCAGTGTGTTCGTGGTAGAGCAAACAACAATCATCTTCACTTCATACTGAAAAGAAGTCCTGATGTATCTGTAACGTCACTATATGAAGAGCCATGTTCAGCCGTCCTTACCTGATGATCCTAATATTATAAGGAAGGACACACTGTCTGGTCATTTTGGTAAACCGGGACCTGACTCGCCTGGTTGAAGGGAGGAGTTGAAAAATAAAAAGGGCTGTGTCTGTGTCCATGGTGTGAAAAAATCATTTTAGATGCCAGTTTCCTGGTTCTTGACGAGTACAAGTCAGGGATGGAAGGCAGTGGAGTGACAATTTTTATCATTTTCTTTTATGATCCAGCTGTTCTTACTCCCCCCCCCCCCCACATTCTGCTCCTGACCTGTTTTGTGGCTGCTCCAAGTAAGACCATGATGGATGTGCACAGGAAGGATTTGATGATCTCAGACCGTACCATGTGAAATACTTTATTGATCCTTTTTGAGGCGGTTATTGATCTTGGTCTCCGACTACTGGTCTTGGGAACTGGTTCTCCTCGGAAATGTGAAGCTCTCTATGGATAGCACAGGGATTTTTGAGATTTAGATTTTGAGAGCCTAGAAGTCCACTGTCATCTCTCATGAGTTTAACAGCTGGCTCCTTCAAGGTTCTGTTATTAGTATACAGTAAATGAAGAATAGCAATGAGGAAAGGACACATCCCTGAGGAGCACCAAAGCTGCTTTTTTGTATGCAAGACATGACTTCCCCAAGTCGCACCTGCTGTTACCTGCTTGTCAGGAAGCTGGTGATCTATTGACACATTGATGATGGGGCATCCAGTGAGCCATGAGAGCATGGAGGAGAGGATTTCTGGAGTGACCTCAAGCTGAAATCTTCAAACAGGATCCATCGCAGGGCAAGGTGCAGGGGGTTGCAGGAAGTGGTGGGTGTACTGTTCCCATGCATGGTGACTACATCGTAACCTGACAGCGAACTGCAAGGGGTCCAGGAGATGTCCTGTGATGCTATTCGTCATTCAGTCCCGTGATGGAAGGTTTCTCTAGGACCAGAACGATGGTGGAGTGTTTAAAGCGGAAGGGAAATTCACATATCTCCGAGAAACTGTTAAAGATCCGAGTGAAGACGGAAGCACAAGCTTAAGTCGGCACAAGTTTTAAGACAGGAACGAGGAGACACGGTACGGATGTGGTGCAAAAGTTAAAAATATGAAAGACTGTATTGTAAATGCTGGAGCAAAAAGGAGCTCTCAGTAAAAGCGAATACAGTTTGTACCACTGAGACGCAAGGTAGAAAAGCGCTGACGCTTGATTAGCCTAATTGCACCGACATGGTGGTAAAATATCCGTGTCTCTCAGCACAGCCACAGTACCGCTAACCAGAGCCGCAGCGGCTGGCGCTTCTCCTAAAACTCAAACGACAGACAGTGCGCGCTTATTGCACAATCTAGTTCTGAGCACAGGTGGGTAAGAGCTTGGGACTTGGCACAGGGGTTATCAGTGGAAATCTGAGTTACTGTGACAGCTTGAAGACAGTTTGAAGGATGTTGCATAAGGTTAACCTTAGTTAATGGTTTTTGAGAAAAGAAAACAAGCCCTTGCTTGCACTCCGGCAAAAAACCTCATTACTTAAGAACTTGAAAGGAATGTTAGAAGCACTTTTCTTGAAGATGGTGTCCAGTATGTTTGGTAAGGACCTGGTCAAGACTACCAGAGTGAAGGCCGTTTGGGAAATTACAAGTACTAGATGGTTCCATGAATGAATGGTTGTGAAGATACCAGAATACTGGATGACCAGATGAATTCCACTCTCCAGAAATGATAAAGTACTGGACAAGTACATCTCCTGACTTATATCTAGCAGAACACCTTCGGGGTAAACATGTCCTCTGGCAAAGAGCAGCTGAAGGAAGAAAAAAAAAACATCTCTGAAGAATGGCAGAAGATCTGAGCGGACGTTTCTGCAACCTTGGTATCCTGCATGCCATGGAGAATCGAGTCTGTCATCAGAAAACAAAAAATAGTGCAAAAATAAAAGTTGTGTACCTGTGACCTTTGTTGCATCGAGTTTCTCCTCCCAGCCCTAGAGTTATAATACAGTCAGGGTAAACTGTTAGTTGTTCATTTTACATAAAAGCAAATACTGTAAGGGGATGTGATTTTGAATCATTTGACATTTAAGTGTTATTTGCACAGGGGTGTGATCATTTCCGTTGTATACTGCAACAAGAATGACTTCTCCATGCTAAACATTTTCCACAGCATCCTCAGTGCTGTACGTGACTGAGGGTTACTTTTGCACTTTTGGGGTTTACATTAAGCAGAGGTGTGCAAAGTGCACGCATGCTATACTAGGTTAAAGGTACAGGTTCTGTAGGGCAAATATTACTCGGGTACAAGTGGAAGTGATGGATAAGTACAGAAGTACTCACCTTCAAATTTGTTCACGTTTCAACAGTACAGGGCTTGTATTAGCTCACAGTAACATTATTCATAGTAAAAAAAAAAATCTCACTCTCTCTTTCTCTGCTTTCTGATTTCAACTTGCTGTTGTTACTCTTTTGGCCGTGTCTCGAAGGAAAGTTACACAGGTGGTGAAATTCCCACTACAGTTACTAAACTCAGCGGTGTAGTCATGTAACTCAACACCATGCGGAAATATAGTTAAGTAGGAGTAGTAATAAGGATCCTTTAATGAAACTACACAAGTAAAGTACAGATTTGTAAAATGGACTTAAATACAAAGTAAATGTGCTCAGTTACGCCTCACCTCACACACTAAGCTACTTCAGTGTCAAACAACAGTAGTATTGGAGAAAATGGTGGAAAATTTGCCGTAATTTATCGCAATGTTTACAATGATATTTACAAAAATTGTGAGCAACAATTTTGAAACCTACCTAGAAGGTGTTTTAGGAAAGAAAGAAAAAACTTTTCCTCTAGTGTTTTTTATTTTTTTTAATACTGTTACCATAATGTGTATAGAAATAAATTAGTGTTTTAAGTTGCAACAACTTTTGCAAAGTCTTTGCTTAGCTGTAGATTGTGAGTCGTATTAAGGTGTCATGTAAAATGCCTTCTAGATTTTGGTCACATAGGAGGAAAAAAAAACAGTCCAGCACACATCTGTAGATGATTGTGACCTGGAACGAGCTGGAATGGTGATCAGTGACACTGGGGATGATTTTACATTTTGGAGTTTTAATCCAGAAAGGAAGAGTTTATATTTAAACCAGAAATAATGCAAACAACAAATTAGTAGCTGCTCCAGGTTTATTCCACAATGCAGTCTTACACCCCTAGTGTACATAATGTGGTAGTGCAGTGTGTTAATAGTGTATTATAATAATAATAATAATAATAATAACACACTGTATCCCTGTCTGAGTCGACTGAGTCCAGAAATTGGTTATTAAAAGCGGAAATAAACACAGTTTGAGATTTTTGTCAAAAAATTAAATATTATGTACAGTATGTCAGATAATCAAGATTTGGAGCTTTGAACACGTTATAACATAAATTTTACAAAGCGTAGATAGATATGGGTTTGTTCAAACATCAGGTGTTTACACAAACCTATACAGTCCAACCCAGCTGGACTACACGCTGCTGTTCAAGCAAATGCCAAATATTATGAATTTCAGAAATCCATTTATACATTTTTAAGCTTCTTTTGAAAGTCTGTTTATTATTATGCGTCAATTTTGTGATCAAATTAAGAGATAAATACAGAAGAGCAGCATCTTTACTCAGGCTTTTCAACCCCACTGTACTGTATGTACACCATAAACTCTTTCAATGCAAATTATAGAAGTTCATTTAAAAAAAAAAAAATTAAAAAAAAAGCCCTGCGGTTGATTTAGTGGTCACTCTGACGTGATAAGCAACATTTGGGGTTGAGGACAAAACTGAAGTTGTCTAGACCTAGGCTTGTCTGTGGTTTAAGCTGTGGGAGTTCTGCAGAAAGACCGCCGTAGTGAAGCAACTCTAAAGTTTCATAACGACACCTCCGTCTCCTCCGTCCGCTGCGTGAACCGCCTGGACTGTTTTCTGTTCACGCCGCCGTCTTTTCTTCGTACTGATGTGCATTCACATCGTGTAAACAGTTCCAGAGAGGTGCTTCTGCAGAGTGACGTGATCAACATGACCTCAGTGTTTATGTGTACCTGGGTGTGTGTGTGTGTGTGTGTTTGTTTGTTCATAGAAATCGAGATGGTCGTGATGGAGAAGTGCAAGATCTCAGACGTGTCGGAGCAGAACATCACGGACGAGGAGAAATCGGCCGCCGCCGCCGCCGCAGGAGCCGAAGGACAGAGGAGCAGGTGCTGGACTTTATCCCAGTTCAGAGTCCATGTTGATCAGCAAATAAATACGATGAATTCATTCTCAGTCAGCGACTACATTTCAAACTTTCAAGCATGCTAACAAAAAAAAACCTGTGTGAACGTCCTGTGGATCTCACACTGGGTCGGGATCGATTTCTGAGACTTTCAGCTCCACAGTGTCGAGAACATCACTGGGAATTAATTTTACTGTTTAAATATTAGTCAGATGTACAGTATAGACCAAAAGTTTGGACACCCCTTCTCATTCAGCGAGTTTTCTTTCTTGTGTTCTTTCTTGTGTTCTTTAGCCCAAACACGTCTCGTCTGCTTGTTGCCTGTCCTTAGCAGTGGTTTCCTAGCAGATCTTCTAGCATGAAGGCCTGATTCACACAGTCTCCTCTTAACAGTTGTTCTAGAGATGTGTCTGCTGCTAGAACTCTGTGTGGCATTGACCTGCTCTCTGATCTGAGCTGCTGTTAACCGCTGATTTCTGAGGCTGGTGACTCGGATGAACTTCTCCTCCGCAGCAGAGGTGACTCTTGGTCTTCCTTTCCTGGGGCGGTCCGCATGTCAGCCAGTTTCTTTGTAGCGCTTGACGGTTTTTTGACTGCACTTGGGGACACTTTCAAAGTTTTCTTAAAGTAATGATGGCCGCTCGTTTTTTCGTTTTCTTTTTTCTTTGCTGCTTTTTTCTTGCCACAAATTCAACCTCTTTGAATGAGAAGGTGTGTCCAAACTTTTGCTCTGTACTGTACATCAGTGTTATAGCTTGTTCTCTCTGGGTGGGTGGGTTTCCTCCGGTCAACTCCCACAGTCTAAAGACATGCAGAGTAGGCTGATTGGCTTTTGCACCCTGTAGAGGAAATGGACAAAAATAAGTGCTGAATAAACGAACATCTGTGTTACAGTTATGTGGATAAACTTGACTGAATCGATTTGCTCAGAAAATTTCAAATACTGGTGAAATCCAGAAACGTGACAAAATTAGTCGGACAGCGGATGTTGATTCGACGCAGACTGAGTGCTTAGACAAAGTGGTTCGGACTCGGTGCGAAGTCGGTGCACAGATGTTAGATTTTCACATCAACACTCAAACACTTGACTTTAATTAAAAACCAATTGGTTGGATATTTATTTTGTCTAAATGGAAAGTTTGTGTGTGTGTGTGTGTGTGTGTGTGTGTGTGTGTGTGTGTGTGTGTGTGTGTGTGTGTGTGTGTGTGTGTGTGTGTGTGTGTGTGTGTGTGTGTGTGATGCAGGCCCTTCTTGGACATGGTGTACAACGCTCTGGATTGTGAGAAGGAGGATTACCACGCCCTCTTTGTCCTTTGCCTCCTCTTCGCCCTGTCTCACAGCAAAGGTGCGCGCACACACACACACAAGACAATAAATAAACCAAACCACTAACTGTCACTTGTCACACGTTACCCAGTGGTTAAACTGAGTAACTATTTGTGTTATTAATTGCTGTACAATCTGAAAGGATTAATAATTAACGAATATTTGATCAGGATTTTTTTTTTAAAATAATCTTTTCAGTATTCCTTAAAAACAATGGTTTATTTTTTAGCTTTTTTTTGTAGTAATCTGTTGCTTTTTTAACTTTACTTTCTTATTAATAGTTTATTAATAACGTGACTTTATGGCCACTGGATAAAAATATATAAACTTATTTATTTTTAAAGAATCATTGCTTGGTTCAGTTGATTTGTTATTTATGCGTATTTATTTATTGTTATTTATTGGTTTCACTTGGAATTTTTCTTAACGGTGTTCATTAATTTTACACGGGCGTTCGAGTCTAAGCGGGACTTTTTTTTGATGGTGCAGAGTAACAACAGTTCTGAGAGTAAAAACTCCCTTTATTTCTCTATATAATCACCTGATGGAGTGTTTCACTAGTGCTTGGACCCCATCAAGGTCGAGAGTTTTCTCATGAATGATTGCCGGCCTCTCAGGAACTCCTTTAATGCAAATGTCTTGGAGCGAGAGTCAGGACTGTACGGGGGGCGTGGCAATAACTCCCGGCCGAGTTCCTGTAATGTGTAAAAGTTGTGAATGAGTGTGTGGCCAGTTCACACACACACACACACACAGATCCGTCTCTTCCACAAGTTGGCGCCGTTGATTTTTAAGGATCAGGCTCTTGACTCGTCTTGTGTAGATGTCGATCGTCTTTCTCACTCCTCCATTCAGCAGGAATTTCATGACAGGTCCCGGTTTGACACGAACGCCCTAAATAGATATGCAAGTGCTTTAAATTAAATACTGCGGGCGTTAAGGATCATGTTCAGTTTCTTATAATAAAACGATCTATAAAAATAAATTCCACGGCGGAACGTCTCGAACGCGGCTCGTTTAAACTCGTCTGGAGCTGCAGCGCCGTGAGACTCGTCAGATCCTGCATACGTGTTCAAACTTAGATCATCAAAGAGCACAGTGATCCAAAGCACAGCCACATTCAGAGGGGAATGTGCTCTCACACACACACACACACACACACACACACACACACACACACACACACACACACACACACACACACACACAGGCACATGACCGCTGTCAGTAAATCATTTAGTGTTCACATTAAACTGCATTTAAAAGAGTCTTTAATGATGAATATTGAATCCATTTAAAATTCATTTAATAATTAATTCCAAACAATCAGTTGTTAAACAGATAAAAACAATAAATGTCTAGAAAGTGGCACAGAAGCATCACGACACGGTTACACGTCTCAATTAAGAACGACCGGCTGCAGGAATATGTACAAATATACAACGTGGAAAAATTAACCTTCTTGGCTAAACATGTTTCTTTTTTTTCTTTTTTTCTTTTTTTACTTCTCCTCATTACTCTGACTTGTAATTTACTCAGTGTGTGTGTGTGTGGGTGTGTGTGTTAAAATGCAGGTATAAACCCAGAGCTGCTGGAAAAACTCCAGCTGCCAGTTCCAGGTCAGGAGAGAAGCAGCTACAGTCATATTCTAGTGGAGAGACTGATCAGAGTCATGAACCACGCTGCTCTGCCAGGTATAAACACACACAAACACACACACACATGCATGTACATGCACATTCTTGCTCATCATTAAACCTCATCTTGATTCATTCATGTTTTATTATTTTTAGCCACTGAACCAGTTCCGAACGGTTCTACTGGGGGCAAGGGCAGGGGGCGGAGCTAGGAGTAGTGAACACCGCTGATTGGTTGTACAGACAGCGCACCTCGTTACTGCATGGACAGTACAGAGACAAAATATGATTTTGATAGGCACAAATCCAATACAGTACAACGGAAAGTTTAAGAAAGACATCAAAGAGTCATCAAAGGCACAAATAAATACTAAACGCTCTGTGACATTAATGCCTGTTCATTTCATTAAGTTTTATTTTATTTATTTGTTTGCACAAATTAACAGTGATTAGCGATTATTTATTTAATATTTATTTTTTAAGATGCTTAATTACATTTTGGTGCTTTTTAGTGCTTCAACCTAAATATTTAATTTGGCTTTTATTTTAGTTTTAGCAACATGTTTCTAGAACTTACTGTTTTTACAGCTGTGCAACATTTTCACACCGTTCGTCAAAATAAATGTCTGTTTAAAAGTTTTAACTCTCTAAACTCGAGCAGCTCGGATCTGTGCAGCTTTGTCGATTTAAGAAATGAAATGAAAATAAAAATGCTTATCCTGCTGGTGTGTGTAGACAGAAGAGACTTTACACATTAAACTATGTGTGTTTTGGCTTTTCTGATGTGTCATGTAGAACCAAAGTCATCATCAGAAAAAAAAGATGTACAAATTTACAAAAATAGAACAATAAGTAAGTATATAGATTACACAGGATGTGCAGAATGTTCCGGATAAAAAGGGTATAAATGGGTGAAGATATGACATGTGGAGTCAGTCAGGTGGATCTCGAAAATGTGAAATGAATAGAAATATTAAATAAGTTAATTAAATTTAATAAAATTAATACAAATATTGTGATATGTAAATATACAGATTCAGCCAAAAACATGTTTACACATTTCAGGAAAAGAATATTAATAACTAACACATTATTATTATAGTATAATCATATATATATACCAATATATAATGTATAGCAACAAATTTAGTATTAAAATATTTAAGTGTAATTTTTTCTTGCTGAATGTGTGTGTAAAGACAGGGGTAATATTTCAGACTTTGGTTGTTTTCCACCGTTTTAAAAGAACCTCGAGTACTAAAACCTGATGAAAAGTTTATTTGTATTTGATTTTGTGCTCGATCTTAAATGTAAAATTAGGTACTGTATATTTCATCTAGAAAAATATCAGAATGATAGAATATAAAGTATATATATTTTTAACAAGCTAAAGGTAAAAAAAAAAAAGTTTGTTTGCTTATTTATTTATTTTATTTTCAGTTTGAGATTTCGGGTATGATTAAAACTTGCCCTTTTCCCTCCTACAGTAGTAGTTTGAATGTTTATTAATAATGTAATTGCTGTACTTTTGGACAGTGGACACCCACACCGCTGCTAACACACTTTCCATTTCATACTCCATGTTTCAGTCACACTGCTGATGTCCCACACAAACAACATCATTTCTACACTTTTATATTCGTACACGCTTATAACTCAGAGTTTATAACATTAAATCCTGCATCCAGTATACCCTGCTATTTTAATTATATTTTATTTTGGTAACTTTTGTACATTTTACAGCCTCAATTTTTTTTTTGTAATTATTTTTATAATTTCTTTGGATTTTTTTTTTATTTATTTAATTGTACACTCTAGTCCAGTTTATTTCATTGCAGAGAAATCTCTTTGTTTAGGTCACGGCCGATCGTATCAGGATTCCACCGCACACCAGACTGACATAAAATTAGGATTTGATTTGTTTACCTGTCTGACAGTACTTTTCCTAAGCAGTGACCTCCACTTAACCGTTTTCACTTTCTGTTAGACATTAAATAGATTCCTGTAGTCATTTAAGGTTTATAATAATCCCTGCTTGTTTGTTTGTTTGTTTGTTTGTTTCCGGTGTGTCAGACGGGCGTGTGCGCTTGGCCACCCTGGAGCTGAGCTGTCTCCTCCTGAAGCAGTCGGTGCTGTCTGGCTCTCGGTGCATCGTCAAGGACGTCCACCTGGCCTGTCTGGAGGTAGGCGTCCACAGGGCGTGACTGAATAAATAAGAATGTACAGTACGGCTTACTGTACGTCAGAGTGTGAGTCACTCAGGTCTGTTTAAGGTAAAGCCGAAGATGTTACAACCTGGTGCTCGTCTTTTAATGACTTTTTAAAACTCTTTTGCTGGGAAGACAACAAGCATTTCCAGGAAGGTGATCATATTTCTTACGTTGTGGAGCACCTTTTATCAGAACAAAATGAAACACATAATACAAAAAGAGAAAAAACTATACATGAATATCCTGTATGTTCAAAAAAGACAAGATGTAGATATGATGAGGAGTAAACAATCGGGTGAGATTCAGAATGAACCGGAGATCTCAAGAGCGAGGGTGTGTGTGAGGACGAGCATCCTCGTCCAGGTTTCCTGTAAGTTCCTGATTTCCTAGCAGACAAACTGAAAGTTGAACGAACGTCCCGTCGCTTTGTGAAGAATCCTACAGGATCCAGTCATTCAGGTCTGTGCACAGAGTCACCGAATAAAACATGGGCTCGTCTTTATTTTGCAATAAGCTCAAAAGCGGGCGTCGATCAAACACGGCGTGTGTCCTGTCGGGGCAGGAGTGACGGGGTGGGGCGAGGAAGCCGCGGTATTGTCCCCACCCTCAACTGTCCTCTTATTCCACAGCAATTAATCCGCATTAGAGTAGGACACGGTGTGCATGTTGTCCACAAGATACTAAAACGCAGCTTGTTTTGTTTCTAAGAGACCACGGCCTGGGTACAGAGCGCCGACACTGGAGACTCCGTCCATCAGCCGCAGCTGTCCCTGTGTGACTATAGAGAAGATGTATTTATACGATAATATACAGTGCTGTGAAAAAGTATTTACACCTTCCTGATTTATTAATTTATTTATTCATTCATCCAAACTAATTTTAATATTATAACAAAGATAGTGCGAGTGAACACAAAGTGCAGTTTTCAAATGATGATTTCATTTATTAAGGGGGGAAAAAATCTGTCCGAACTTGCCTGGTGAAATGTGAAAAAGTAATTGCCCCCTTGCTAAATCCTGAATAAACTGTGATTTGTAAAAAAAAAAAAATTTTATTAATTAATACATTTTTTTTTTTTTTTTTAGAAATCAGAGTTAAATTTCACTCGTCACACCCAGACCGGATTACTGCCAGACCTGTTAAATCAAGAAATCATTTAAATACAATCTGTCTGACAAAGTGAAGATGATCTGAATCATTTGTGTGTGTGATTTAAAAATGGGGGGAAAAAAAACACTACTACAGCTACTTTCAGAGCTTCTGTTGTAGGAACACCATCAGCACCTTCCGGCCAATCAGAATCCAGAATCCGATTCAGAAATATATCTCACCGTTCCTCTTTTTTTTTTCTATTTCGGAAAAAGTGTGACTTTGTTCTTCCAGTCCAGTGTTTTCGAAAAAAAAAAAAAAAAACATGAAGCGACTTGTTTGTAATACATTCTCACACACACACACAGATGTTTGCACTTTTCATTAAAATGCTGTTTTCTTTTCCAGGGTGCACGAGAAGAGAGTCTCCATCTTCTACGCCGGTTTTACAAGGCAAGCTCTTTATTTGATGTATTTATTTTTGTTTGTTTAAACAAGCTCTCAGTTTAGGGTTCGGGAAATAAAAAGAAAGCTTTCAGAAACAATTCTAATCCTGTGATGTACTGCTGAAAGTTTTCCTTTTCTCCCAGTGAGTGCTCGCGTCACCAGGCTGTTAATGTATTTCCTAACAATAACAATAATAACGATGATGATGATGATGACGATGATGACATTGTGTTAAACACTGCCAGCTCGAACTGCACGTTCTTTTCATTTCTGTTTGGAGAGCTCTGGCACCGCGTTGTCCAAACATGTCAGGCTGAGCAGCGCGTAGACAAGATGTAAAATCACACACATACTCACACACATAGTCACACACATACACACTGCTTGTAGCTGGCTGTAGCACCGCAGGAGCACGTCGGGGTCGTGTGTGTGTGTGTGTGTGTGTGTGTGTGTGTGTGTGTGTGTGTGTGTGTGTGTGTGCGCGTCACAGTGTAGATCTTTTCCCACATTGTGGTCTCACCGCGGCTCACACAGGGAAATGCAGGTTTCTCTGCTTTCACCACACTCTCTCTGACTTTCTTTTGATTCTTTTGTTTTGTTTAGTTTTAATTTTAGCAAAACGTTTAAGGATGACTATTAATTAAATAATAATAAATACATTTAAAAAATCACCCAGCCGCGATGTCTCACTGCCATACTACAGCTCTTCTTAGGAAAGTGTGTGATGTGTGTTAGTTTTTCTTCGAGCGAGTGTTAGATTATTAGAATAATAAATAAGGATTCATTTATTCCCTAGAACAGTGTCGTCCAGTTCCAGGGAAATAATAATCATTAACAAATCAGATGATGTAATGTTTCTCACATAGGATGTGTGACCTTCTCAGGAAAGCGAGACCAAATCTTACCTCTGCTGCAGAGGAGAAGTTCAATTACCAGTCACCAGCCTCAGAAATCACTAATTAACCTCAAGCAGCACCTCAGATTAGAGCCGTTATGAAGCTTTACAGAGCAGAAGGAGCAGATATACATCTCAATATCAACTGTTCAGAGGAGAAGAAAGAAGTGTAGAAAGAAAGACATATCAGGAAAGACCACAGAGTTAGACGGGGTGTAAAAACTTTTGAGCGACAGTGTATTTATACATCACTGGTGACAAGGCATGCAAGGCAAGTTTATTTTGTATAGCACACTTCATACACAATGTTAATTCAAATGCTTTACATAAAAGAAAATAAAATAACCATAAAATGAAATAGAAAATAATAGAAATGAAATGTTTTGAAGAAAAAAATTAAAAACAGTTTGCAATGAACCTAATTAAAATTTGATTTAAAATAAAAAATAAAACTGTTTAAAATATTAGATGCAGTCAGTCAATAGTCGAAAAGTCGGAGAATTCATCAGTGTTTCGGGTTTTCTGGGATTTTCTGGGATTTTCTGGGCCAGAAGTATTGGAACACCATCAGGGAAAAGGTTCAACAATCAACAGTGAGACGCTTATTGAGGAGCTGAAGACTAAACCTCGGATTAAACGCGGAGGACCGCTATCCGAGAGCGTCGTGGTCTGACGTGACGATGTACGTGCGAACACTTCTGCACACGCTTCTGTCCAAAGCGTATTTGAAAAGCACGGAGATTCTGTCGAAATGACGTATTTATCTGTTTGTGAAAGTGAATTAAAATAGACTGTACAGCCACAGTGAGGATAATTTGAGCCCTTGATGATGTTATATATTTATATATATATA
>QMIH01000470.1:94236-127811 GCA_003987875.1 Clarias batrachus | reverse complement strand
CTGTATATCTATAGTTCACTTTCGGTTCATTTCATTCAGAGCTGCTTTAGTGAAATCTGAGTCGCTCCCTCCTTCGCTGCCAGCAGTAAAAAGCGAAACAGTGTTTGTAAACCAAATCCCTTGAGCAATCCTCTCTAACTGAAAGCCTCATCGTGTACTCTTTCACTTTCATGTTCTATCATCATTACAGGACGTCTCGTTACGTCTGGAGTCACTTATTACGAGGAGCTGCTCTGTGTTCCACGCTCTCGTGTCGTTGTCCTCCAGAGAGATTAAACAAAGACGAGCGTCTGCCTGAAGCGTTTCAGGCCGATCTGATCCAAGAGCGAGCCTGGAATTATTTTTAGACGTGCGCTGCTCAGGGTGGCACCCAGCATTTAAACACAAATGTGCGAGAACACACACACACGCACACACGCACACACGCACACACACACACACACACACACACACACACACACACCCTGTGTACTGTCAACACCTCCGTGTGTAGTCTTGTCTGAAATCTTATCATGATAAGACTTGTTGTTGTTGTTATTATTATTTGTAATATACATACTGTATGTTTAACGCTCTTGTTCTGATCTCATGAGGTTACGGTTTGTATCGTTGTATTAATCCCGGTTTTCGCTCCTGATATGATGCGCTCATGTTAGTACAGATTACCCAAGATGCACCGATGCACATGATGTTCCCAGATCCAGATGATCTAAAATGATTGATTCCGTCATCTTTTATTTTTTAACCGTGTCGCTCCGTTTGTTTTCTGCCCGCAGGGAGAGGAGATCTTCCTGGACATGTTTGAAGACGAGTACAGGAGCATGACGGTGAGCGTGTCACTGTTTTTGTTTTGTCATGGTATAAAGCGAAACGTCTTCCCGTCACTCGGCTGTGTTTCTGCTGTAAACATCGAACTGCTACACACACACACACACACACACACACACACACACACACACATTGTGCGATACTTCTTAACCGGACACATAAACACAGTCTTCCTGAGAACCTGATGTTTAGGATAGTCATGGTTATGTGTCTCTGTTTATATATATATATATACTGTATGTGTGTGTGTGTGTGTGTGTGTGTCTTTAGAGCAAACCTCTGAATGTGGAGTATCTCATGATGGATGCATCCATACTCCTGCCCCCTACTGGAACGCCGCTGACCGGGATCGACTTCGTGAAGCGGCTGCCGTGCGGAGACGTCGAGAAAACGCGCAGGGTGAGTCAGGGGGGCGGGGCCAGCACGCTGCGGTCAGGTAGAGTCGGCGGTTATTTGCGGTTTAATTACCCACAATTCTTGAGGCAGAGAATGAGATGAGGCACAAAGATCATTTGACCGAAGGATGATTTTTATGATTATTAGGAATCGGTGTCGTGACATACGGGTGTGATGAGCAACCGTGAGAAAAACATTACTGTTTCATTTATTTAAAAAAAAATTATAATATTAAATAAATACATTTTTATGTATTTCAGAAAATTTTATAAAATAAATATATAACTTTAATGACGTAAAAATTATATTAATTAATAGGTTTTTTCTACAGCCTTAAAAAAAATACAAAATCAATTGTGTAATTTTTTTTTATAAAAAATACATTATCATATTTAATGAATTATAATCATAAATACATGAGTGTAAAAAATAAAACATGTACAGTTACTAGATTTTATCATCTGTACAAGATGTTAGCATCATTCATTTACAATTATTAAATAAATAAATATTTTTTGTAAATTCCACCTAAAACATTGTTAAAGCTATCGAAAACATTTTTGGCGAACGACACCAAAAAGTATGTTATAATTTTTAAAATTATTATTTTTGTTCTTAAAAAAGAAAACTTAACAGGATTTTGGAAACTACTGTTGACGTACTGTTGACACAGTAAGTATTTCTGTGTTCTATAATATGAAAGTGGGCGGAGCTTGTGTAGGATGATACGCAGACGAAACGGTTATGACTAAACAAAAGAAAAGTGTTATTAGTAAGCGTGGCTGATTGCCGTGTGACTCTACAAGTTCTCTTGAAACACAAACAAGTTCTCAATTTCCAGTTGCGGATTCCCCAGAGATCCCGGCGCTTCCAGGTGTGTGTGTGTGTGTGTGTGTGTGTGTGTGTGTGTGTGTATCAGAGGCGCGCTCTGCTGAAACACTGATCCATTTGACAGAACCCAGACTCCGTGTCTCTGGTTGACTCTGCGCAGCTCATTCAGGGTGTACAGATGACTCGGGGTTGCCAGAAACATCTTCAGGTCTTAAGCACAGATAGGTTAACTTCACACACACAGACACACACACACACACACACACACACACACACAGCTCGGGTTAAGGCAGAAATCCGGATGTGGATCTCAGGACCGGATGTGAAAATGACAGCGATAAACGTACAGAAGCTTAAAGTTTCATTTCTCAGCTTGTTTTGGTCGACTTTGTAAAAACAAACATTTTTAAACCAGTAAGTGAATTTCCATCCCAGTGTGAGTCTCGTCCTGCGTTCTTGCACACACACTTCACACGTGTTCTACCCCCAGTGCTTGTTGTATCTGTGTTCTGCTCAGGCTTTGTTTCTAAACCTGAAATATCACGGGTTGACCTTTTCGAAATTAGCACAAAGTGCATCGCTTGACCAAAACCTCAAAACCTGATGCTGTGTCTGATCCTCCCTCTTTACCAGAGCACTGACTTTTGATGCACATGAATCACAATACAGTTGATGAGTTCAAAATACAGTCTTATGCAAAAGTTTAGGCACCCCTTGATAAATTGCAGATTTTGGTGATTTTTTTTTTTATTGAAAAGATGTGAACACAGTCTCTCTTAGAAATGGAAAAAAATGCACAATATTTTCAGCAAACATTGGTGCATGGTTACTTTTTATGTCATAAAATGAACAAAGATTAAAAATATTAACATTATTGTGGCACAGTGCAAAAGTTTGTGCACCCTACATAATCAGTACTTACTGTAGTAGCGCCTCCTCTGGCAGATATCACAGCTTGTAAACGCTTTTTATAGCCGCTAAAAGTCTTTCAGTTCTTGTACTTGGGATTTTCTCCCATTCTTCCTTGCAAAAGATTTCTAGTTCTGTAATATTCTTTGGTGGTCTTGCATGCACAGCTCTTTTAAGATCTACACACAGATGTTCAGTGATGTTTAAATCAGGAGACTGTGATGGCCATTCCAAAACCTTCAGCTTGCGTCTCTTGAGGTTTTCCATAGTGGATTTCTTGGTGTGTTTAGGATCTTTGTCCTGTTGTAGAAGACGTCTTCTTTTCAGATTCCGCTTTTTTACAGATGGTGTGATGTTCGCTTCCAGAATTTGCTGGTATTTAGCGGAATCCATTCTTCCCTTCACCCGTGTAGTGTTTCCTGTTCCACTGGCTGTAACACAACCCCAAAGCATGATGGATCCGCCCCCATGTTTAATAGTTGGCCAGGTGTTCTTTTTATTTTATGATGGGGACGCAGGTGAGGTTTTCTTCTGCTGACTCTTCCATGAAGGTCTTGTGGAACGCTGCACCACCACTCCTGAGTCTGCTGAATCTTCCTGCAGGTTTTTTGCAGGTTTTGATTTGTCTTTCTGACCAGCGTACAAGCAGTTCTCCCAGAGTTTTCTTGGTCTTCCAGATCTCATCTTGACCTCCACAGTTCCCTGCCGTCTCTTAATGACATTTCTCACTGTGGAAACTGCAAGCTGACGATGCTTTGCTCTCTTCTTGTAGCTTCTCCTGCATTATGGGCATCAATAACTTTTTTCAGAGTCTTACACAGCTGCTTAGAGGAGCACATGGTTGTTGAGGGTCCGCAAGTGTGTGCACAAGGTTTGAAGAGTCAAAGTATTTGTAAAGCTTTGAAATTGGCATTTACTAATGACAGCTGTTGCCAGGCATCAAGTCTAACACGCTGATTAACGTCTGAAACCTTGTAAACAGAATCTGAGACTCTGGAACTCTTAGGGTGCCCAAACTTTTTTCGCAGTGCCATAATAATGTTTTTATTTTTAATTTTTGTTCAATTTATGGCATAAGAAGTCATAACCAACAAAAAATAAACACTTCCTGATGTATTATTGCCAAAATATCACTGATTTCCCCATAACACCAAAATAACCTTCTGTGCCAAATCTACATCTACAATCTACAAAACAGATTTTGGTGATTTTTTTTAATTGCATCAGTGTTTGCTGAAAATATTGTAATTTTTTTCCATTTCGAAGAGAGACTGTGTTAACGTCTTTTCAATTAAAAAAATCACCAAAATCTGTTTTGTAGATTGTAGATTTTGTAGATTGTATTTTGGTGTTATGATATTTTGGCAATAATACATCAGGAAGTGTTTATTTTTTGTTGGTGTTGGGGAAATTACCTGGCAGGAGAATGTTTAATGTTTGAGCAATAAAGTATTTCGCTGTTGTCACATCGTTTGTGGGCGTGGCTATAAGTTTTCTTTGGTAAGAAGCGCCGTCAGGTGTAACGTATAACCTAAAGCCCATTATTATTCAATTTATACTGTACACACTCACTTAGGATTAAACCGTCGTCATGTTCAGTTGACATGTTACACAATCGGGTTTATATCAGCGTCCTTATCTGATCACATTAGCAAAGTGAGCGTACCGTACACTCACCAGTGTTTGCACCAGCGATCAGATAACACTTTGCGGAATTTTCCCTGTGGTGTCTCAATAAACGAGTATAAACTGGGAAAACAGGGTGATTAAAATGTACAGAAGACTTCGAGCACAGGACGGCGATGAGACTCTTGTGCATCTGTGTGTGTGAACAGTAACACCACTTGGACATTACAGGAACTCGGCTGGGAGTTATTCCCACATCCCTCGTATAGTCCAGACGTCGCTCCGAGACTTTTCAAATAAAGGAGTTCCCGGGAGGCCGGCGTACAGCTTCAGACGTAAATCATGCAGTTCATGCACAAGAAAATCTTCTCCCTTGATGGCGTCCAAGCATCAGTGTCTATAGAGAATCCAATTAAGGGAGGTTTTGTTCTGTGATTCAATCAAAAGTCCCGGTTTGATCCGAACGCCTCTTATGTATTTTATAGGAAGTGACAGAAATACATTTTAAGTGACTAACATTAGCACCAGGTCCTATTGAAATTCAGCAGGAATTCAGAGAGAGCACCTTGGGGCCGGTCTGAGGAAGGTTCCGGATTCATTTATTTTCTAACCAAATCCCGGTTGATCCTTTTCCAGAACCTCGCCCCAGATTTGTTCTGATATCTTCCTCTCAATCTTATGATAGTCTTTATTGTTCTCTTTGATTTGTTGTTTCTCACAGGAATTAGGTGTATTTACATTTTTTTCTGATGAAGCGACACATCATAACTTGAGGCGTGGTATGTCTTTAGTTGTGAGCTTAAACAAGCCTGCCTTAATCTCAATATTTGCACTGAGCTTAGGAACCAGTTTGTCTGTTTTTGTGGGTTTTTCTTTTTATATTTGAGTGCATTTTCTCTTTCTCTCTCTCTTTCACTCTGTGTGGACTCGGCGAACAAATGTTAAATATAATTACAGCTGTTTTTTTTGCAGGAGGGAATAAGTACACCTTTGAAGATAAGAATCGTTATAAAAATAATCAGGAGCCATTATTCCGCCTCACAGTGTTGAATCAAGATTGAGAAAGAAGTTGTGTTTGTAAGAGGGATGCGGGTCGAGGGGAAATGTAAAAAAATATATAAAAATATATATATTTTCTTTCAGAATTGAGCCTCATGGATACTCACAGGGGTGCTAATATTTACGGTTCGGTCATAGCAGTTGCAAATTTTGATCCCGCAGGTGTCTCTAACACTCGCACACCTCATATCCCTTCACTTAGGTCTTTATATTTGTCCTTGGGGTATTTATGTTTGGGTTTGGAGAAATCAAATGCCTCAGGTGTATTATTCTTCTTCTTCTTATTATTATTTTTGGGATTGAGGCAATTATTTTAGACGCACCTAAAGGGGTGACCCCTGTGTCTGTCTGTCTCAGGTGTATTTATTTTATTCACTAAACAATACAAACTCACTTCAGATTTATTTATTTTTTAAGTGACATGGTTAGCATGAGCAGCGTGTATCTCTCTCATCAATTATTATTTATAAACAAAATCAACAAATAATTCACTCCTCGCTCACAGGATGAACATGTGTAAATAGTTCCTGTAGTGACGGTGACGATTTACCGCCTCAGACGCCTCCATAGTCTCAAAACTCAGCTTGACCGTGAGCGCGCGGCTCAAACGGCTTCTAACGAGTAATGTGTGTAATTTTCGCTCAGTTTGTGATAACGTAACGCCATAAAACGTGTTTCTGTTGCGCCGCTCGGAAGCTCCTTCGCTCGTTACGTTATGGTTTCTACAGTATCTGAGGCTGAACGTCTCGTCACTGTTCACGGCCAGTCAAACTGAAAACCGTACGATCCTGGTCACTGGCCGGTCGACCGGTTCATCTCTGTTAGAAACGTTACATTTATTTATTTATTTCAAATGATTTTGGCGTCAGTGTGGCGAGACGTCAATCAGCACACAAAAGAATCATGATTCAAAACTGGGTAGATTTTTTTTTTTTTTTATAATACACGTGTGCACGTTGTGTGAAGGTTTTATTTTGTTTTTGTGTGTGATGGGAACTAACCAAGTAAGCAGGGAACTAAAAACATGCCGGTGTTTTTTTTTGTCTGTCTGTCTGTCTGTTCTCTAGGAGTTTCGTGTTCGCTACGTTCAGAGCGCTGTGTTCTCTGGAACGCGTCCACAAAAGATAACCTAGTTTAGTGTGAATGAACGCCTCGCCTCGCCTCGACTCGGCTTTTATTTATTTATTCCTTTCTTTTGTTCCCGAACTCGGTGTTACTTGGACACAGAAGACACAAAGGTGAAAATGGGTCAGTGTCCTCTAATTACCCCGAGGAAGGAGAGGAGCAGCTTCAGGATAAACCTGTCTGCAGTCTAGGAAACGCAGCGACCCAGCGAGCGATTAGCACACACCGATCGTCTCCTCCTAATTAATTGTGGGAGGCTGGGAGGAGGAGCACAGCGTGTCTCCGGAAAGCTTTCCAGAGAACTCCGACTCCGTTCCTGTTCTGAGAATTTTCACGAGCTACTGGAACTCCTGATGGGGCTCATTAAGTTCACTCACAAAGGGTGTTGTGTTGCACATTGTCGTTACCTGCTTTACAGGCTTGTCTTCCCAAATTCTCCGCTTCCAGAGAAGTAATTAGGAAGGCTCTTAGTTTCTCCATTAGATAAGAAAAAAAAAAAGCACGGAGCCATGAAGTTGAGAAACATGTTGTATATCACGTCGGTTCTATTTATAGAGCAGGTTTAAGTGCTGTGCGGACGGAGCTTCCAGTGTAACCCACCCGAGCGAAAGTATGATGATGAGACTGTCGATATAAATATTAACGAATAACAATAGCAGCGAATAAAATATATGAATCGATGGATAAAAATGTTTGTAAAAAAACACAGCGAGAGTGATAATGGAATCCTGCGCACTCGCATCCCAGGGACGGATCTCATCTCGTTTTACTTTAACCAGAAACTCCAGTGTTGTTCACGCTGACCTCTGCTCACTCTCTCTCTCTCTGTGTGTGTGTGTGTGTGTGTGTGTGTGTGTCCTCCACAGGCCATCCGTGTGTTCTTCATGCTGCGGGCTCTGTCGCTGCAGCTGCAGGGGGAGCCGGAGACACAGCTGCCCCTGACGCGTCCTGAAGACCTCATCAAGACCGACGACGTCCTCGACCTCAGTGAGTCTCGGTTCATTCATTTGTTTTTTGTGTAAAAAAAAATAAATAAATAAATAAATACAAAGCCAGAATTTAAAATAAAAAATAAATAATTAAAGGGAATAATCAGATGCACATTAGAAGCGCATGTCTCTTCCTGCTTTCTTATAATCGCATCCAAGCCACCTCTTTTTTTTTTTGTTTGTTTGTTTTTTTTGTTACTTTTTCCGTCTGGTCGGGAGTATGTCTTTCCCCAATGGACAGCTGAATGTTGTCCTCACTGTGCAATAACAATATGTGCAATATTAAGACGTGCAGTAGGTGCAATGTTACTGATACCTACTGTATGTGATAAAACCACACACACACACACACACACACACACACACACACACACACACACACACACACACACTCACTCACTCACTCACTCTACTCCATTTGCTGTATTTCGTTCTGTGTGTTGTCGTCGTCTCTGGAAGCTTCTGTCCCTGAAACAACCTCCCTGTACATGCAGTCGTACCTGGCAATAAAACTCTTTCAGGTTCTGTTAATAATGAATAATATACGAATATAATAATCAGTATTTATTTGAACCCTTTGGTTCGCACTAGTTTTCGTATCATTCCACATCGATTAACAATTGATCTGAATAACTGAACTCCTTATATACAGATATTTTGGGTGTGCTGGTGCCGTTCTATTTTTGTTGTTGTTGTTGTTGTTGTTTTTTTCTGTTTCTCTGAGCATGGCACAGGTGTGACCCTGTGGTGAATGTGCTCAGGCGTCCACTTCTGGGAAGATCGGCAGCTGTCTCGGATGCTTCCCACTCGTGAATAATCTTTCCCATTGTAAAATATTGAACTATAGATAGTTGGCGAAAGATTTGACTTTATAAAGACCAGCTTCTCTAAGACCATTCTTATGTCTTTCCCTCATGGAATTGCGTTAACACACACTCCAGACCAACAGACTGATGAGCAGTTAATCAACCGATAATGATTAGCAACACTTCCTGTGTACATGGTATTGTGTCCGCATGTTTTTCTTTTTGGCTCCATTTTTGTTACATAATATTCAACTATATATATATTTATTTATTTATTTATTTTAGTTTTTTTTTTTTTTTTTTTTTTAGATATGTTTGGTGGCCCCGTTTCTGTCTTGCACGTTATTGAATTTTCATCCTCGCTGCAGTTATCTTTTCTGAACTGAAGATTAAAACGCCTCCTCTGCTCTTTTTTATCTTTTATGAAATATTTCACGCTCACTTCTGCTGCTACTGTGACGGAACACGCATCTGGAAGTAGACAGGACGTAGTGATGCAGCGGATGCACAGTAGTAGTACTAGTAGTATTAGTAGTGAGCGTCCAGCTCTGCGCCTCAAGTAGTAATGGTGCAATAGTATCGGAACAGCTCTATGCTGACGGTGAGTAGATGAGCGCGGGTGCATCAGTGTGCATCATTTGGTTTTTACTTTTAGTTTGAACACTTTTGAAGTTTTTGAAAACTTTTTCTCTTTTTTGATTCTGATACATCAATGATTCATTTTTTTTTACGCTTCTCTTTTACTGCAGATACAATCAAAAAAAAAAACTTTTTCAAATCCAATTTCAATCGTTCCTATTTGTTACAGCGTCAAATCAAATAAATTCTTTTTTCCCCCTCTGATATTTCAATCCACCATTTTTTTTCTCTTTTTTTCCTTTTTTTTTTTTGCCTCTCCAGTCTGATACTGATCACGGCTACCCGAATTATTATAATATATATTATAATATATTTAAATTTCTCCCCCTCGTCATCTTTAATCAGGTCTTATCTCCTTGATCCTCTTATCACAGACGCAGATTTCAAAGCCAGCCGCGTCTCGGTTGATCTGTAAGTAATCCTTCCTGCGGTCGAGATTATTTTCAGAGTCGATGTCATCGTGTAATCTGTAACGGTTCATCGGCGAGCGATCCGAAGCGTCACCCTCGTTTACGGGAAGGAGCAGCGTTTCGACCATTTCAAAGCCATTATTTTTTGTGATTTGTGATTACGATCTTGCCGTCAGACAGATAACTGAGCGCCAGATTGTCAGATTCTGAAGCTCGTGTACGGTACGAGGTGTAGGCGGAGCCTCCGAGGCCGATCTGAGATTTTTGATCTTCACGATCCCGTCTTGATGATGAAGGAATAAATTACCGCCCACTTTGCTTCACATTTCAGACTCTGTCAGGTTGTGGTGAGTTACAGGTTGTCTTTACTTTAGTGTTTGTTTGCACTTCACCTTCAGTTTCCTGGATCGTCTCCAAACCACCGCCTTTTAGATCTGTCTCGTACGTCTGTGGTGTCTGAATATTTCTGTCTCCGTCCCCTTCTGAACGTCTTGTTCTGCACACATTGTCTCGCAGCACTCCCTTTTATTTACTCGACTCGTCAGCAGGTTGACCCGGGGCTGGTGTATTACGGGATCAAAAGATGTTTATTCACTTGTTAGTTTATTCATTTAGAACGAGTAGCTTTCATTTGACTTGCTGCATAAGTGTGTCATTTACTATTATTATTATTATTATTATTATTATTATCATTATTATTATTACTACTATTATTATTTATAGCATTACGTAAGAAAACAGATAAAATCATTGTTGCCGCTTTAGGCTGCTTCCTCAATTAGTCGTTTCCATGGAATGTTCTGGGAAATCAGCTGGGAGGCCTTTTGTTATGTCCCCGAATTATGGAAAAAAAACATTCAGAAATGTCACCACGAGTCCAACAGGTCATGTGACAGAGAAAAACAAACCGAGATCAAGAAACCGGGAGCGCAGGAGGGAACGTTTACAAAATACAGTATAGATACACAGAATATTCCGTAACCAAACCTTATAACAGGGTGTTGCTATGGTTACCGGATGCTATCTGGAAGGAAAAGCTCCAGGAGGCGGGGCTAGGGTGAAGCAATGTGAAGTAGGTGGAGCTAATGAGAATCCGCCACCAGCGGGCCCGTTGAGCGGCGCCGGTTCTGCAGCGGTTGGGCTTCGTTCTTAAAAAGTCAACAGAGAGATTTTCATAATTTCTGCTGCAATTGGGATTCATTTGTAGTTTAATAAAACTTATTCTACGTAACAATAAAGAGGTTTTACATGTTTGTTTATTAATTTGAATGAAAAAAGCTTAATGCTAATCAAATATTTTAATAAAAATTTAAATAATTGCACTGAGTCGAAGTTAATATTTATTTATATTTGTGCAGTTATGTTACAATAATGTAATTATACTTTTAAATGAGAGAAATTATTGGAAAAAAGAACTTTAGCAAAAATAAATCAAAGCCGTATATATACATGTATTAAGACTTTTATATATATATAAAAACATTACAGTCTCTACTGTTGTTCATAAAGTGTTTATAAAGTCTTAACACACTGTATGAAGTGCTTATAACACATTCCGTCACCTTTACGTCTATTCACAACGCAGTCTTCAGAAAAGGGTTTTGTTCTTCACACTAAGCAATGATGTCTGGACTGTAAATAATCCCACAGTGACTGTAGCCGTTATCAAAGTGTCTGTGGGTTATTATGCTCATGACCTTTGTAAACCGTACGACGTAGCGCAGTTTTAAGCCGCGCAACTCCGGGATGTAAAAATAAATGAAGGAAGATACTTTCATTTGTAATTGACTCCAAAAATGAACTTTGACCTGAACAAATCAGTTGATACGACACTTGACATCGTCCGCTCTCGGTCTCTACCAGGTCACCCTTCCTGTCCCCGTCCCCTCCCTGTGTCACTTCCTGTGAGGTGTCCAGGTGCGACGCCCCCTCGGCACCCTAACCCTCAGCTCTCAGTCTTACAGGTAAAGTGTAGGCGTGAGGGAGAAATGACTCAGTGACTGCGGCCCACGCCGAGGGGCTCGCGGGACTTGGAGTTCTCTCGTCAGACGCCAGCGTCGTGGGCAGCGACAGCATTAAGACTTTTTTCCTGTAGAGCTCAGACGACTGACAGTAAGAGTGCTAGAGCTGTGCCTACACACACACACACACACACACTTAAAAACAGATCAGTGCAGCTGTTTTTTTATTTATTTTATTTTTATCGATGCCACACACTTCCTGGATGACTCGAGTTTGGACACCAGATTTTTTTTTTTTTTTTTTTTTTTTTTTCACTTTTTAAAAATAAAAGTTTAGTTAAAGCTCCTTAAGAGGCAGCGATCGTTCCAGGAGCTCGGCGGATGAGAACCGGTTACACGATAGAAAGATGAACACACATGGCTACCAGGGTTGAATTTGCATGTGACGCGTGATTGGTTCACAGCCCTGGTGTGTACTTGGTGACATCATAACCCGAGGTCAGACGTAGCTCCGCCTCCCAGCCAGTGCACTTCGGGACTAAAGGATTTTTTTTTTTTATGCTGTTTTAGTTTAGTACAGGTATAATAATTAACGTTTATATAAATCATAACCCGTTTCCAGGTGACGTTTATTATAAACACACACATCATGTCACATTCCTGATGAGCTCTCCGTAGTGAAGTCATTCTTCATTCTTGAAATAACTGTGTGTGTGTGTGTGTGTGTGGAGTAGCAGGCACTACCAGCTAAGTGTGTGTCAGTTTCCGGAGAAGTGGTGATGATTAAAAGATGTACAATCCAAAGGTTCACTTTGATGTGTGTGTGTGTGTGTGTGTGTGTGTGTGTGGGTGCGCGCAGGTGTCTTTGTCTTTTCGTTCCCGTGTTTGCCTTGAGCACGGCTCGTATTAAAGAAAGCAGAGAAAGCTATCAGATTTCCACTGGTGGAAACGAGAGACAAGGCCGTTGTGATGTTTCTCTGCTTCACTGCTGATCTGTGGTGAGGGGCGTGCATTAATAAACACACCCCTCAGGACCTTCAGTTAGGGCTTTGTGGACGGAAAAAGCCTTTCAGTGACAGAGCGAACGCACACACACACACACACAGGCAGATGGTACTGATGTCATCTGTGCTATTTTTAAGCTTGCAGGAAATGTCACTTTATTTCTCACACACACACACACACACACACACACACACACACACACACACACACACACACACACACTCACCTAAAGTAGTGATACTTACAGTTAATCAGAATCTCTATATATAGGATTTCCTTTAAAATCTTTATATATAAAACAGTGTGTGTGGTGTGTGTGTGTGTATATATAAAACGTTACTTGATTCACACTCTCTCTGATGAATCCTTATTGCCATAAAAAGAAATCTAAGCAGCACACACGCCTCTGTGCACACTAACTCTTGTTTCTAATTCTGGGAATGTCCGATCCTGTTACCATGGCAACCGCCACCTCTTGATTTGCCTACGTTTAGCTAGCTGGTTTATTTCTTACTCGCGGGATTAGCTTTGTTCCCAGAACGTTAGCTTTGTATGCTTGCTGGTTTAGCCTTCATCCACTAGCTCAGTTCTTACTCACTATGTTTATCTTCACTCACTAGGTTAGCTTTGACGCTCTTAACTTGTGAACTTAAATGATGACTTTTTTTTTTTTTGCTCTGTATTTTGAGCTTTCATACTTTGTAGCTTCAGTGGATTAGCCTTTGCTTATTAGGTTAACTTTCAGCTAAGAAGCTCAAACAGGAAGCGAGCGACCGAATAATAAACATCAGTGCTGTGGCTCCTGTAGGCGGAGCTTTCTTGGACTTCTTACTTACCCGCCCAGATCACATGAACAGGTTGGCGGTTCTTCTGAAAGGTTGCGAGTTCATTTGAAAGTCAGTCACACACGGAGTCACGCTAGTCTCGACTGAAATCCTCTGGCGAGCAGGAAGTGTGAAGAAGCAGCACTTTTATTTCCTGTTTGTTTGTTTGTTTGTTTTTAGAAGCATGACATTTTTAAAGAATAAATCTGTCACAGTTTTTCTCAGAGTGGTTCAGTCCAGCTGATCCCTCGGCCGGCTCTGGAGAGCAGCTTCAGTCCCACTCTGTGTGTGTGTGTGTGTGTGTGTGTGTGTGTGTGTGTGTAGTGTGTGTGTAGTGCAGTGTGTGTATGCCATGCCAAACATCTGACAACAAATGGACATCAAAAATAAAAATAACAATGACCTCAGAATCTTTTTTCAGCGTTTTCTGTAATAATAATTCGCACGAATTTGCCGACCGCTAACGGGAACATCACCAGCATCATCGAAATGTTTACACTGCACTTAACTTACTGACATTATGTTTTTGTTGATGAGATTGTTATCATCAACAAGTGTTATCATCTCTCACACGCGCACACACACACACACACACACACACACACACACACACACACACACACACACAGTGCAGAATGACTCAATGTCTCAAAACTAAAGCATAAGGTGGGCGGAGCTTTAAAGAGCGCACCTATTATGTGATCGACAAGAATAAAGAAGGTCAGGTCTGATTTAAGGTGCCGTTTTTAAGTAGAAGTGAATGTACATAAAAATAATAATAAGACAAACACACAAACATTCTGTTTTTTTGTTTGTTTGTTTTGTTTTTTGTCCGCAGACAACAGCGACCTGATCGCCTGCATGGTGGTGAGTAAAGACGGCGTTCAGGCGCAGAGGTTCCTGGCCGTAGACGTCTATCAGATGAGTCTGGTGGAACCAGAGACCAAGCGTCTGGGCTGGGGGGTCGTCAAGTTCGCAGGTCTCCTGCAGGTAATCTCAGCACCAGGGAATCCCATGACACCGTCCTCTCTCGGTCTCCACCAGGTCACCGTTCCTGTCCTTCTGCCTCATGCTTTTCTGATCAACAGGACAAGGTCTTAGTCTTAGTCTTAGAAGCTGAGTCTGATTTCTGAGACTTTTGTCATTTTATTTTGAGCCTTTATAGAATGAAGTGTACGTACACAACACCTAATATCAATCATTTAGAAAATACAACCAGTAATTGTGGGGAAAAAAAATGTGTTTATAAATATAGAATTATTATGATTTTTTTTTAATTAAGCATAAAATTCTGTAGCTTTTGTAAGCTCAACTTTTTTTGTACAGTATGTGCCTTTAAATGTGTAAAAAAAAATAATAATAATAATAAATTTCGAGATTTAATTCATACAGCATTTTTACATATTTATAATCCCGTGAAGTGCTCTCATTCCTCATTTGTTTGTTTTTTTAAAACATGAATTGAAAAACAAACTTCCAATAAAACGTACATTACAGGAAATGAACGCTCGACTCTGCCTGCACGCTCGCTCAACTTTGTCCAGTGTTACAAAACTGCCACAAAACCGGCCAATCACTGGACTTCCACACACGGCTTCTGATTGGCTGCTCCTTCTCTATCAGCTGACACTATCGACCGCGTAACGTCAGCGTTGTAAATAAAGGTTTATAAGTAAAGAGACCGAGTTGTGCGATTTGAATTTTAGTCGATGTAGTCTTAACGATGAGCTGTATGGATAATTAGATAAGTAAATAAAAACACACAATGGACAAACAAAACTGGTTTATAGTAATACTTCATTGAATAAAAAATAAATACTATAATATTTGTTTATAATATTTATGAATAAATACAACTTTATTTACAATGCTTCCCTTATATAATTAAATAATATAATTATACATAATAATATTATTTAAATTTCTTATATTTTGCTTTTGATTTTCTAAAGCTTCTTTGAGACGATGACCATTTTAAAAGCACCGTACAAATTATAGCACGAGTTATGCGGTCGATGGTGTCAGCTGATAGAGAAGGAACAGCCAATCAGAAGCCGTGTGTGGAAGTCTGTGATTGGCCGGTTTTGTGGCAGTTTTGTAACACTGGAGACGCACGCGCGTGCACAGAGACGTCGCGTGTGCGCGGAGAACATGCTTAGCGAACGGGGGAGACATGGCGCATAGACTGCTTTGTCTGCACTCAAAATGTCAAACCGCGCGCTCGGAATTGTGGCAGGAATATAATAACGCCATAGTTTAATAGCAGTGTGGTGAAAGCGGCGTGTGTTTATGTGATTCCGCCGTTTCAGGACATGCAGGTGTCCGGGGTGGAGGACGACAGCAGAGCCCTGAACATCACCATCCACAAACCGACGTCGAACCCGCACGCCAAACCCGTTCCCATCCTGCAGGCGTCCTTCATCTTCGCCGACCACATCCGCTGCATCATCGCCAAGCAGCGGCTGGCTAAGGGACGCATCCAGGCCCGGAGGATGAAGATGCAGAGGATAGCGGGTCAGTCTGTCCATCTGTGGAGGGTGGAGGGGGGGGGGGTGGTGTTCACGCGCGTCCCTCACAGATCTCCTGTAACTCAGTGTGTCTAAACGAATGACTTTTTCATCGTTGCAACCGGCAGAATGGAATGTGCGTTTGATCCAAACAGGGTTCGGGTCAGAACCAGGTCAGATATTTCAGTTTAGTAACCAGAAGAACCGGACTTCTCAGCAGGCGAGCTATTTCTGTCCACAACGCTGGGGTTCTTCTCATTTCTGCTCCCGCGTTGGGGAATTTTTTACAGCAAACAAAGACTTATTCTTATGACACATTCCACACGTTATTAAACAGATGATGAGTAACGCTCCGAGAAAAAAAAACATTGCAACAAGTGAAAACAAGCTCTGGTCGTGTTTCTACACCGCAGAGATTACTTTTCCTTTCTTCTTATTTTTTTAATACGATGGAGCCAAAAACAACATGTCTGGTTTTGTACCGTCTCATTCTCGTCTAAACACGGAGCAGAAATCAGATAGCTTGTTGATTTGACTGCAGGAGAACCGTTTGTAAGTGAATTGTGACTTTGTAAGTCATAACCGAGTCACGTGATGCTGAGTCTGAGCAAATCTTTAAAAATAGATACGTTTGAACCTGTAGATGAAGTGCTAACCAGAAACATTTCACTGCAGAATCTTTCACATTAGATAGCAGCTACACTCTACTAAGTACTCTGTACTTCATGATAAACGAATGTTACTGGTCGGTTCATTCTGACCTTTTCTGACGTGTAAAGAAAAATGCAGATGATGGTGATACTCTGACGCTAAAATCCCATTTGTGCTGACGTGATTAAAAAAAAATTGCTTGCTAGCCGTATTTCTAGTTGTAGTTGTAGGTCAGAAGGAGATCATGACAGTGTCGCCGGGGGGGGGGGGCGGAGTCAAAGCAGGACGATAAAAAGGAGCGAACCATGTGATACGACCGTCATATCGACATATAGTCATGTTGCTCAAAGTGTGTGGATATATATATAAATAGTCAAAAAAAAAAAGTCAAATTTATATTTTAAGCACATTTAACATGACTTGGTTGACCAAAGTGCTGTACAATCCTAAAATAGAATTAAATAAAATCCAAATTAAACAATAAACAACAATAAAAAATCCGTCTGCATTATAGAGAACAGGCAAATAAAACAGTAAAACAATAAATAAATGAATATAAAAATAAATAAAAAACAGGGAACAAGAGGACCTCATCACTCTGTATTAAAAATACTTTTACAGTAATATTGTTTCATATTACAAAAAGTCAGAACAATTAAGTTTTTAGTTTGTTCTTCTGGATATTTATTCATTTATTTAAGAGTTTAAATATTCATTCGATCTCTTCGGTAAAAAGCTGCATCTTGTAAACCGTTAATTAAAAATAATTTCTTGATATTTTTTAAATCTCAGAATCATGATGAATATGATGTCGTAACAATGTGTGTAGCGTCAGAAGTTTCCTCCTCCAGCTGAAAAAAAATAAAAATAAATATGATTTTGTATGGAATTATTACTCATATTTTATCTGAATGTTTTCTACCCGCTTGTATGACAGATAGTTCAGTGTCTCAGTGTCGTGATTTTGTCTCTCGTTCGCGCAGCTCTCCTCGACCTTCCCGTACAGCCGTCGTCTGACGTGCTAGGCTTTGGCCAGTCCTCTTCCTCATCCTCATCTTCATCCTCGTCTCAGCTGCCCTTCCGCTTCTACGATCAGGCTCGGCGAGGCCCGGCGTTCGCCTCCGTCGATAAAGTGCCAGGTAACTCCCTCTCTCTCTCTCTTTTAACAGGAATATACTTTTTGTGTGTGTGTGTGTGTGTGTGTGTGTGTGTGTGTGTGTGTGTGTGTGTGTGTGTGTGTGTAGGAGCTTATGTTTGTACAACACATAAACCCTGATCCTGCGTATCTGATGAAGCTCCTGATGATCAGCACTGGTGACTCATTACCACACGGCGAGTGTGAATATATCTGTCAGGAGTCCTGAAGAATAAATAACACACTTTAAAATTACTTGCGCAGAGAAACCGAGATATTTTACTCAGAACAGAAATAGAATATAAAGATTAGATTGCTGTATAATTCTGACAATAATCTGATTTTTGAGCAGTTAGTGAAGCTAAAATAGCTTTTTATATATATTTGACAGTTGTGTGAATGTCACATTGCATAATTATTTCAGTTCCTGAAATTTGTGGTGTTTAGTTTTTTCCAAATACATTCTCGACCTAATAATAATAATAATAGTAAGCCATAATTTGTGTGGCTTTTCTAACACTCAAACCTGATGCATTCTTTTTCTTTTATGTATTATTTTAAATAGGTCTATGTGTTTATAAAAATAAAAATAATAGTATAATATAATGCATCAATTATTTTAATAATAAGAATGCATGCTGTAAAGTACTGGAAAGTAGAATAAACCATGGAGCTAGTGCACTATGTAGGGTGTGCAATCCCTTGTTCCACACAGCAAGTAGTGCCCTTGATCAGGGGTTAGAGAGGGATTTGGGATTCAGCCTTGTGTTAGAAAGTAGAAAGCTTTGTAGCCAAGTGTTATCCGTGAACAGATGGTGTTGTGTAAGACGACATAACGTTATCAGATGTGTGTTGTTGCTGAAAGTGCTTCTGTGACTGGGTGTGAATGTGGGCGTGGTCAGGCAGCTGCTCTCTCTCTCCTCAGTACTGCGGACCGTACAAACCGACTCTCACCCACGCTGAAACACACAGTTAGTGTCATTAACCACTGGACAACACCTGGGACACGCCCAGTCACACATATAGTCAAGTCTAGTCAAGTAGGCTTTATTGTCCATGTACAGGTAGTACACAGTGAAACGAAACAACGTTCCTCCAGGACCAAGGGGCTACATGCAACATGAATTAACAAAAATCTAACTAGCTAAGTAAGAAACCTAATTAGCTGGCTAGCTGAGACAAGACAGATTAGCTGGGAACTATCTACATTTTTTATTTTAAAAAAGACACAACAGAGACAACATAGAGTGCACGTGCAAATGAGGATCAGGATGCTCTAGATATTCCCTCTATAGAAGGTGGTGAGGATCGGTGGTGGAAGCTGGGTCTTCCTCAGCCTTCTCTGGAAGAAAAGACGCTGTTGGGCTTTCTCGTGCAGGGAGCAGGTGTTGAGGGACCAGGTGAGGGTTCTTCTCCAGGTGGACACCCAGAAATTTGGTGCTGTCGACGATCTCCACAGAGGAGCCGTTGATGCTCAGCAGAGGGTGGTCGCTTCGTGTCTTCCTAAAGTCAACAACCATCTCCTTTGTCTTGTTGACATTTGAGACAGGTTGTTGTCTTTCCACCAGGCTATTAGCCTCTGCACTTCCTCTCTGTTGGTCTGCATGTCTGTACTCTTCTTGCTAACGAGACCCACCACGATTGTGGCATCAGCAAACTTGATGATGTGATTCGGACTGTGTGTCGCTACACAGTCGTGAGTCAGCAGTGTGAACATAGCGCTTCCTTAGCATTAGCGCTAGGTGTAATGTACACTCCGATGATGAAAACGGTGGTGAATTCCCGCGGTAAATAAAAAGGTTCTGCATCTAACAGTCACAAACTCCACCAGCGATGAACAAAAGCTAGAAAGCTGTTCTTAGAGTTCTTACACCATTTCGTGTTGATGTAAACACACAAGCCACCACCGCGAGACTGAGCTGCATTTCTATCCGCGCAAAACGAGGCTAGCTCGTCTAGTTGAATGGCGGCGTCTGGTACTCTGTCGTTGAGCCATGTCTCTGTGAAAACAAAGCCACAGCAGTCTCTAAACTCGCGAGTCGGATGTAGTCCAGTTTATTTTCCAGGGAGCAGACGTTGGATAGGATGATGGACGGGTAGTTACACGTCACAGTGCTGTTACTGCCTATTAGCAACACTCGTGGAATAACGCCTCTCGTCCAGTCAGATTACTCGCTCGAAACTCACTGTTGTATAATTAATAATATTTCATAGGGTTAGACTTTTTCATTAGGTAGTTTTTTTTTTCACACTCATTTCTCAGCTCTTATTCTACATCATGCCTGGACTTTTTTCTGACCTGTTGAATGCATTCAGTAGTAACTAAAATGAGCTCGCTGCTTCAAATTAAACCAAAAGTGATTTAAAAGTTTTTCCTTACGTACAAAGAAAAAAAAAACACCCAGTCATTCTGTGCATTACGTACATTTCATTTCATTTTTCGTCATTTATTCTGTGGTAGAGTGTTAATATCAGGACTCGTCACAGAAAGCTTCACTTCCTAAATTATGACAGAGTCTTTATTTAGAAGATTCGGCTCCCGCTCCAGAAAAGCACTCGGTATTTCTTTGTGTTAAATACATGCGAACTGCTGACCTTCCCTTTCCCCCATGATTACTTTGAACTCATTCCCCCTCTCTCCTTCTCCTTCTCTCTCTGTCCAAACTAATGAGCTAGCGTCCTTTTACATCCTGCTGTAGTTTTTCTCCAGAATTTCTGAAGCACTTCTCCATCTCAGGTTTGTGGTTTTCAGTGTACTGTTTCACGGCTTCCACCGAATCTGCGCCTGGCCTGACGAGAGAATGCTCAGCCTTCACTTCATTTCTTCTTCTTGAGTTTATTCTCAGAGCGCGGTGAAGTGAAAAAGACACACTCTGGCTTTTAAATGGAAGTTTATCACACAAAGCCTTGACCGAGGCGGTAGATTTCCACGCGTACTCTGCGTTCATAAAAGAAAAAAAAAAGTCATTTCAATGATATCTTTGTTTAAACTGAGCCGAGATGAGGCATCGCTGACGTGATAAACTGACGTGTATCTCTGTGACATTCTTCGCTGATACCGATCTCAAACCAGTGTTTCGGTTTTATAATAATAATGCTCAGAAGTGGATAGATACGATTGTTTTGTGATGGCTTTTTCTTATGCCATTGACGTACACATTTGGTTTAGGGAAGTCCTCAGGTTTTTTTTTTTGCTTTAACACAGAAATAAAACACTGATTCATCTCAGGAGTGACGTAAAAAAAAGAAAAAGAGCAGCATCATTACACACCACAGTTTCACCATGTGGTGAAATCACCAAATCACCAAGAAAAAGTTCCATCATGAAGAAAAAAAATCCCCCTGTCTGCCTACATGAGGGTGTGTGTGTGTGTGTGTGTGTGTGTGTGTGTGTGTATATGAGTGTCTGCGGTTGATTTTAGTAATCTATCCTGTTATGACCCCTGTATAGGTGTGTAGCGTGTTCATCCACGGCGTATAGTGATGTGTTTCCTTCAAAAGTCATCATCTACATCCGAATATTTTTCTTAGATTTTGACATCTGCCCGTCACACCCCAGCAGGTCCTGGTTTGCTTATAGAATGACCTCCACTCTTCTGGGAACGCTTTACGCCAGATTTTGGCACACGCTAGGACACGAGTCGTCATCTTCCTTATCTGCGGGGGAGAAAGAAACTTGCTATCTCATATAAATACCTCATAAATCAACATTTAAACCTGGAATGATTGACAGATTTGATGTTTTTCATACTAACGGGCATCATCTGGAAGCTCCGCCCACTTCCCTTCCAGCTCGCCCGCTCATGATGCACGTCCTCGCTGTTTCTGTTCCGCTGCATGATGAAGGTTTTGAGTTATTTAGTGCTTGTAAAAAGGTACATAGTTAACATCACTTAGCAAATATTTATATGTTTATAAAAAAAAAAATCCCAATTCTGGACGCTGTCGCAGTTTTCCATCCAAGAGGGGGAACTGAACAGGACGGAACACTTTTGGCCTTAAAAAAAAAAAGATGAATTACTTCTGCAGTGAAGTGAAGCTTTGGTGTTTAAAAATACATCTGTCAAGTCAAGTAGAGACTCGAATCAGCATGAAACGACTTCCAAAGGGTTTCTCTGGAAATTCAGCAGAGTAGATAGTGGGGGGGTTTAGTGTGATCTTTATTAATGTCTGCAAAAGCCTGGTGTGCTCAGGAACCCGAGTAGAACTGATGTGGTCCGTCTGTCCGGAGAGAAACTACTTGGAATAATTAAAGGAAAGCGCAGATAAAATGATTTGAAAAAAATTGAGTCGTGTAAATTGTTAAGTTGTGTGTGTGTGTGTGTGTGTGTGTGTGTGTGTGTGTGTGTGTGTGTGTGTGTGTGTGTGTGCAGGTTTCGCAGTGGCCCACGTGGCTCAGAAGCGCAGCTCCTCCCCAAGTTCCAGCTCGAGCATCACAACTCACTCCGATTCCATCGTCACCAGCGCTGCACACAGCACACCAGGTAATACACAAACACACACACACACACACACACAATCATTTATACACTAACACAGAACCTCATCATCAGTTGCTTCAGCTTCTCTTTCTCCATCGGCACGCCCTGTCTCAGATCTCTTGGACAAACTTTTCTTTGGCGAGCTTCACACAGATTTCCTGATTAGATTTTTTTTTTATCTCTCATCGAATCCATAAACGGGGATTTCACTCCCAAAGTACACGCCCTCCTGAACAGGCTACAGAGTGTGTGTGTGTGTGTGTGTGTGTGTGTGTGTGTGTGTGTGTGTGTGTGAGCTCTCACCCTCTCAATGCATCATTACAGCATGTGAGCCGGGTCGAGTCGAGCCATGATGAAACTCGGATACGGTTTCTGTAGACGAGGTCACAAGCATTTAATGAGGAAATAAAACTAGACAATATAAGGTTATATAGTTAGAATATAATCGGCAATACTAATAAGCTTGCAACAAAAAAGATAGGTACAGTGAAGCCTTTGATTACAAGCATAATTCGTTCCGGAAGCGGGCTCGTATTCCAAAACACTCGTAAACCAAATCTAGTTTTCCCATAAGAAATAATGAAAACCCAAATTATTCATTCCACAGCCCAAAAAAATAAATAAAACAAATGAACCAGCACCTTACCTTTGAAAAGAATCACGACAGAGCTGAGTTTTCTGTGTGAAGAAAGCATGTCTGTGTGTGTGAAGCCGAGAGAGTGTGTGTGTGTCCGTGTGTGTGATGGTGTGTCGAATTATGTGAGCACACAGGCGAGAGTGTGTGTGTCGGTGTCAAATTACGTGCGCACGCACATATGAGACACGATGAAACGGAGAGAGACGAGCACTAAGACCCAGGGGAGCAGGGGAGACGATTACCCACAATTCCGCAGGGCAAGAGAGAGAAAAATCATTGGCTCAGTTGTGATCACTTGACGCTCGGTGTCAAAATAAGAGTTGCATGCGTGATACATGATACTCGGCACTCGTAAACTAATACTTGCTCTGTTTCCAATTAAAAATTTATTTAAAATCTTTGCTCGGTTTGCAGAACACTCGTAAACCATTTTACTCGCAATCTGAGGTTCCACTGTATGTATATATTTTTTGAAAGTTATTTAATGAAACTAAACCACGTTTGCGATTTCATAAAATTATATATTTATATCTGTACAGTGCTCTGAAAATCTATTTGTTGATTTTTTTTTTCATGTGATTTTGATCGTGATAATCCAAGTTTTTAATATTGAGAGAACCCGAGTAAATACAGCATGCACTTTTTAAATGCCTGGTTCAGTGATTTCTTGATTCAACAGGTCTGGCAGTATTCAGTCCTGGGTGTCGCAAGTCAAATTTAACTCCGCTTTTCAAAAATCACAGTTCATTCAGGGTTTAAGAAGGGGCAATTACTAATTCACATAGGACAGGCTTATTTCCTTTACTAAATGAAACCATCATTTAAAAACTGCATTTGGTATTTATTCAGGTTATCTTTGTGTGATATAAAAATTTGTTTGATGATCTGAATCATTTAAGTGTGACAAATATGCAAAAGAAAATATGAGGGGGCAGATACTTTTTCACAGCACTGTATGTAGTTTGTATGATATTAAATAAGATAAAAATGTTAAATCTAAAAAAAAAATTTTAGATAACGGTCATGTCTTTAGGGTTCTAAAAAAAACTTTTTTATTTATTAATTTTTATTTTTTTAAAGAACTTTTCAGCAGGAAAACGTTTTATAAAAAAGTAAAATCCTTTTAAAAATCTCACAAAATATAAATAATATAATATAAAAGATGTATATAAAAAAAAAAATTATTCCAGAATTTTTTTTTAATTTGTTAAATTTAATATAATGTTAATGCATTTGTGAAATAATAAAAAAAAAAAAAAAAAAAACTGTAAATGAAACATTATTGCGACCTCACTGTCTTCCTGTGAGGACGTCCCACTTTCTCCCGGCTACAGTGTGTGTACGTCTTTATAAGATCCTGTGAATATGAGGAATCGTTCTTCCGTTAAACTTCTCCCTGGATGAAGACCTGGTGCTCAGGTGCTGATGATCAGAATGAGACGTGACTGTAGTCAGACCCTGTTAGAGTCTCAGGAGCTTAAAGCGCTTTTCCTAGGAAACCTGCTGCCTTTGAAACGGAGTCGTGCCAGTCGTTGTCAGCGCTCGTGATGGTGCTTCGGTGTTTTCAGAGCAAATCGCTTTCACTTTGAATCTGCTGTTTGAGCCAGTTTTCCACCTCGAGACGTGTCCAAGCTCCTGCCTTGAGGCGATGATCGCTTGCCAATGCCTTTCAGATGTGACGAGCTCTTTCCAAGAATTCCACAGAACACCGCCATTATAACAAGATCTCAGATTACTTAAAAAAAATAAAAAAAATTATTTGATGTTGTTTGTCTTTTGCCTTTCAGTGACTGAAAAGCCCCGAGGTCAGACTTTGAACCCTGGGACGCTGAGGCTGGATTGTGTAAACAGGGTTGTGTATTAAAGTCGATTACAGTTAAGGCGAAAGATATGAACACATTAACGATGCTTTACATGTAATCCTGAAGGTTGTTAAACCGGCCTTAAAGTTTTATACTGGATTAGTAGCGCTTTCAGAAGAAGTGGAATCAAGTTTGGATTTTTTTTTATATTTGTTTATGTGCAGTGTAGAAGAATATGTATAATATCTAAAATAGTAGCAAAATAAAATAGATAAATGAGTGATCTAGAATTAAAGATGTGTGTTTACTGTACTTGTAAATTAATGCCCTAAAATATTACATGCAACATGTAGAAAAAAAAAAGAAAAGAAAGTTCATTCAGAAAGTGGTGAAGGGGGGGTAGTGTTTGGTGTAACCCCATCCTGAGGGCGTTGACTATCTGCCCCGCCCACACCGGGGTCCCATTATGTGCGTGGTTTCGGAAAAACCTGAAAACCCTCGAGCGTATCAAGAGTGCAGAACCCCAGAAGGAGAAGACGTCTGAGGAGATAAGGCAGCCGTGTTGTGGCTTTGTGACACCTCGACTATTTCAGTCCCTGATCCGGAGGCGTTCGACTAATTCACACATCTGGTGTTTTATTTCGTTGGTAATCTTTCTTTTAAACTCTGTTACTGAGTAGACGGTTAGACATAACAAAAGCAGACTGACCTTTAGGTGAAGATCATAGGGTCCTCCTCCTCCTCTGCCAGGGTTTCTTAGGAAGCTCAGTCTCAGAAGATGAGTTCGCAGAAACATAGTGTAGTGCTGCTGCCGATGCTCACATCTACACAGTGAGATCAAAAGTATGTGCACGCCTGACCGTTAATGGCGTCCCATGTGAGGTGGTACTCCAGGGTCCTGCTACAAAACGGAAAGCGTGTAAAAGGGTGGAAAAGTGACAGGAGAAGGGGAATAAATCTGGAATTTGATACTCATATTATTACAGTGTACTTTTTTTTTATTATTATTTCTTATCCTCCAGATTTCTGATGCTTTCTTTCCCATGTCTTCTCCTCTAGTCAGGTCTGGAAGGCGTGCGTTCTCTCTCTCGGACGATGCCGGAGAGTGGGTTTAGACCTCCACGCACCCAGGCATGTCGCTTTGCTACCTCGCCCTCAGCGTGTGCACTAACATCCTGTACACTTCCTCAGTCTGTCTGTGGTGTGATGCTCAGTAAATCAAAACTAACACACTCTCGCTTCCTCTCAGATCAAAACATCAGGGTGACTGGAAATTCTGCATGCCCCGTTCACACTTTAAGGAAGTAGTGTAACACATGGATGACACCTTTCCCAGAACACACACACACACACAGGGTAATACAGTGGGACGTTTCTCGGTGGTTACTGCTCTTCTTTGGCACTGCTTTTCCCTAACATTTAATAATTCAGCTAAGTATAAAACTGTTGAATTTCAGGAACTCACTCCAGGAGTTTTCTGATGTTTTTATTACTTTTTGTCTTGTGGGATTTTACAATGGGAATTTTTTTTTTTTTTACGAATCTTTAATTTAGTCCTTATGACGCGTCTATAAAGAGGCACAAAAGGAAATAAAATCACAGCAATAACAGATAACAGGCTTATCTCGAATACATCAAGATAAGTCTCATCTAGGGGGCGTGGCCTGAAGTTTAAAGATGATGTTGCACATTAGAGTTTAATTTAAACGAGTTTGATTAGTGACATATTCTGCTGTTTTATGAGAACGTCTTGGCTGAGTCATTGTATATACAGTATATTTTTAGCAGCGTGTTCGCAGCTCACACTGGGTTTAATTTAAATCTAAACAGATAGTCTGATCAAGATACTGGATTTCAAGGAACAGAGAGAAAAACTAATCTGCTTCCCGTCATGCCGTAACCCCTTAACTCAACCCTGGGAATATTTTGAGCTCGTTTCTGTGCAAATTGTAATGTTAAATATTTTATGTTTGTGCCTCAAGCCGGTGAGTGATTAATGTCTGAAATGCCTCCCTGACGGTTCCTGGGAAAAAGACCAGATGCACGATTTCGGCTCTATAAATAAACACACGTAGTATGATCACTATTTCAGACATTATAAGAAAAAAACAAAGGAAAAAAAAAAAGAAGAAAGAAATGTGTCTTTTCAGTGTTCTGTTCCTGCTTTGTATGAGTGTCTCGGGTCGCGTGTTTCTAACCGGACCTGCTCTGACTGTTTCAGTGCCGACCCCGCCCCTGGCGCCGAGCCTGACCCCCACCGCCCAGCCCACCATCTCGCTGCTGTCGGACGCAGACGCCGACTCTCTCAGCGTCGACTCGCTCACCCTGCTGCCCCCCGCCGACCCGCCCTGTCTGCGCCACTTCATCCAGGACGAGGCTGCGCCCGCCGCCGCCACCCCCGACACCCGTGCCACGCCCGGCTCGGAGCGCGCAGAGCCCTCGGACGACCGCGGGTCCCATCCCAGTCCCGATTCGGGAGAGATCAGAAAACACGATGGACCTCATTCTGATTCCGAACCAGCAGCAGATTCTGAAAGGTCGAGGGAGAAGGTCGTGACTGAAATTCCTGCTCCAGACTCGGAGGAGAACCTGGACCTGGACCTGGACCTGGAGCAGGAGACGGAGATCGACTGAGACGCTTTTGTTCTGTCTGTGTTTGTTGGTTCAGGAACCCGAATGTCTGACTTCTGACTGGTTCCATTCTGGTTCCTGTTTGTTCATCTCAGCGGCGGCTTACATCATGGCCCGTGCCTCGTCTTTGTTTAAGAACATTCTGAAATTTCTTCTTTGACAACAGTGGGGTTATTGATCTTGTCCTTCAAAGCACATCTTTGTTTCCGCTCTGAGCTTCATTGTTTGTTTTTTTGTTTGTTTGTTTTTTTGCTCCTCTCTCTATCTCGATCGTTCTCTCTGCTGTGGTGCTGTGATGCATGAGCGAGTTCTGAGTTCTGACCGCATGAGTGTTTCAGCAGGATTATTTCAGAGGCTTGTGTGTTGTGTGATTGAGGACAGTGGAGAGGAGAGCGGCTTTGTTTCTATAAATCTGTGTGTGAGGGGGATCCCCGCTCGCTTTTTTCGGTCTTAACACTGAGGAATGTACCGTGAGCTCTGGGTCCGTCCGGCGCTGCTCTGTCCTGGACGACTGTCTCACTTTGACTGAACACACGTTTGCACTTCAAGAGCAGCAGATTAGGGTTTTTTCTTTTTTGGGGGGTTTTTTTTGGAAGACTGTAAGCGAAAGTAATCTCCTGTAACCGTGCGTGCAACTGTGTCGAATCCCACTGTTCAAATCTGCACGTACATCATCATCAGCATCATCATCAGCGGCACCGCAGCTCAGCGCTCTAACATTCCCGCCGCGTCCGAGCACTCAGCTCGACCTCGGTTTCGTAATTTTTTTTTTTTTTTATGGTTTCACATACCTGAATCCAGTTCATGTCGGTTTTGGAACCGATTCAGTGTGATTTAGCAAAAGGAAATGGAAAATATGACGAGCTTCTTCCCAGCGCCAAACACGCAGGCGATGCAACGTGCAGGGGAAATAAAAAACATTTGATTATTATTTTTTTCTTTTCTAATTTTATTTATTTATTTATTTATTTTTAAGAGAGGTTGGTTTGATGAAAATATTCAAAGTGTGCAGCTTTTGTAAACATTCATCATGACTCGTTCTAGAGATTTATAGTTAAACACTTAAACTTCCTTCTGAACCCCAAAGAGTCACAAAGTACCAAGAAGTTCAGTGTTAAACCTGTGACACGCTCAAAAATACTGCGGCAAACCATCCTTATGAGTTCAGTAAGGTGGCGCTGGAAATAATTAGGGGATTTTAACTTCTAAAAAAAATATATAAAAGAAGCCCAGACGATCCTCTGCTTGATTTACAACCGGAGAAACAGTCAAGTGTTGAAACAGTCGAGCTTTGACTCTAGTTCAGGAATATTAATTAACACAGCGTGGGGGTTTGGGGTATGTAACGTTTGTGCAGCGGTTTGAGTATCGCCACATTAACTTCAGAATCTTTTTCTCTTTTTTTTTTGCTTTTCTTTTCTTTCTTTTTTTTATACTTTTTAAAACACACACATGAACACTGGATCAGGACGTTTCTAAACCCAAGATAGAAGTTTGAATCAGCACCTGGGTGTTGTGATGATACTGTATGGGTAGTGTGTGATTGGCTGGAGAGAGACCACATGACATTTACACACGAATCCCTCACACCAGTAAACTTTGACTCAAAAAACAAATCGATTGCTGTTTTAGTTGCTAAATTCATTAAAATATTTCTCACATTATTAATTTGGTATTCTTATCAGACACTAGTATTCATTGTTTGTTTTGAGTTGTTGATTTGTAGTATTTACAGTAGTAGTATACAGTATCTATCTGACGACTGAAATGGCTGACGTTTTATAAAATACGCACATTAACACGTCTGTAAGGTCTTTGTGAACTGACGATGGACAAATTCTTGCGCAACAAAATGTTAAAAGGGAATCGAACGTTTTGATTTAATCCATCTTCTTGCTTTTGTAGCTCATGTCAGTGCTTCACCCAGAAGTGGTTTCCTCTTAACCACAGTTACTCAGAAGATCAGTTTTGAGAGGAAACACAAAAGAATTGTCTGAGTTTTGTGAAGCTGTGATGAGTGATTTAATCTGTATTGACTTTAAACAGAAGCTTCTCTGTGATCAGTGCAGAACATGTTTCAGTGTCACCAACACCGCTGTTACCTCGCAGCGTGATGATGATCATGATGATGATGGTGATCAGGTGAAATCGTTTGCTCTCGCAGGTAATCGGAGAAGGCGGGGTCTTTTCAGCTCTGATCTGCAATAACATTCATTAAAAAAACCAAGCTAATTTATTTCACTTTGATGTTGTGTTCACTCACACGATCAAATAAAAAAATGACATTTTGATTTCTATCACTTCTTAAAAAGCAGCGCACAGACAAGGGGGTGTTTTTTTTTTTTTCTTCTTCTTTTTTTTTCTGTTCCATGTTAGATATTTTCTCTCTGGAAAATTTGTCTTGTTTTGTTAAAAAAAAAAAAAAAGGAAGTAAAAAAGAGTCAGCCTTTGAAGCAATACAGTAAATCTTGTGCAGTATTTTCACTGTCATGTAAATGTCTTGTCCATAATAAGGAACCGATAACAGCAGAGTATCAGATGATACGTTTGTACAGTACGTTGTGTAAATCGTAATCTGCTTTTAATCTTTTTTTTTTTCAGTTGCTTTACGGACAAATGTAATAAAGACGCAATAAATTATTCTACATACATACAACTGTGTGTGTGTGTGTGATTCTGGCTCGCTTTTTTTTTTTTTTATGTCCTTATCTTTGAGTGTTTGTTTTTTTTCCTCCATCTTCAGTACAGCTGCAGTTGTTATCTGGACTTGTGCTCTTGGCCAGTTTCCCTTCACTTCCACTGAACTGCTGTATAACTGCTTACTTCCGAGTTCTCCTGATTCTCTTGAACTGCCCGGCAGCTTAAACAGCAGTTTCTCCAAAACAGTGCAAGGTTGTGATAATCTTATCAGATAGCACGAGAGAGAGAGAGAGAAAGTTCAAACATGGGCCTTGCATCACCCTTTAACAGTCTGCAGAACTTGTAGAAAAACGACCTTTTCATGTAAAAGTTCAGCTGCAGAGCAAAAACCAGAGCAGTGCGAAAAGTGCTGAGAATTCTGGGTTACGTTTTAGCGAGGCTAGTTTTCCACAGGACAGCGTGCTTTCAATAACAAAACCAGTGATTTTGTTTTTTTTTCTTTGCCCTCACATGAACTTTTAAGTTATGAGTAACATCCAATTCTTAATCCATGGGGTTTAATATGATGTCGGCCCTTTGCAGCTTTAAAAGCTTCAACTCTTCCAGGAAGGCGTTCCACAAGGTTTAGAGTGCGAGTGTGTTTATATGGAAATATGCGACTCGCAGTCTCCGCTCTAATTCATCTCGAAGGTGTTGAGGTCAGGACTCTCGGGTTCTTCATCCATGTCTTTATGGACCTCGCTTTGTGGACTGGTGTCCAGTCATGTTGGAACAGGAAGGGGTTCCAACCTGTTCTCACAAAGTTGGGAGCATGAAATTGTCCAAAATGTCTTGGTATGCTGAAGCTTTAAGAGATCCTTTCACTGGAACTAAGGGGCCGAGTCCAACTCCTGAAAAACAACCTCACACCATAATCCCTCCCCCTCCATCAAGCTTTATACAATGCCGTCAGACGAGTACCGTTCCCCTGGCGACCACCAAAACCCAGACTCGTCCATCAGATCGCCAGACAGAGAAGCGCGATTCGTCACTCCGCAGAACACGCCACCGCCGCTCTCTCTCTACACGATGTTCTTGAGCTAATCAAAGGCCACATGAAGTTTGAAGGTCTGTTGACTTTGCAGAAAGTCGGTGACCTCTGTGCATCTGCCGACCTCGCTGTGATTTTACGAGTTGCTGTCGTTCCCTGTCACTTCCAGTTTGTTATAACACCACTAACAGTTGACTGAGGGATATTTAGGAGTGAGGAAACTTCACGACTGGACTTATTCTGGACTGGACTTGTGGGGCAGTGGTGGCTCAGTGTGTTAAGCGTCTGAGTTACGGATCGAAGGTTCGAGCCCCAGCTCCGCCAGGTTGCTGCTGTTGGGCCCTTGAGCAAGGCCCTTAASCCTGTCTGCTCCAGGGGCGCCGTAAAAATGGCTGACCCTGCGCTCTGACCCCGGTCTACTAACAAGAAGCTGGGATATGCGAAGAATAAAGAATTTCACTGTGCAGTAATGTATGTGTGACCAATAAAGGCTGACTGACTTATTCCACAGGTGGCGTCCTGTCACGGTACCACGCTGGAATCACTGAGCTCCTGAGAGTCCTTCACTAGTGTGTCTAGACGCCGTCTGTATGCCGAGGTGCTTGATTTTATACACCTGTAACCATGGAAGTGACTGCAACAACGGAATTCAAAGATTTGGATGGGGGAGTGAATACTTTTGGCAGTATAGTGTATATAAATAAGAGTCAAAAATTCCCCACTCTTTTTGAAAGATTCTAAAATGTCCAAGTTTACATGCAAATCTGCTTCTTAGCCTTAGTTTTATCTTTAAACAACAAGTTTGTTTCGGTGTTAAGATACAGTTTATGATCAATATCTTCACTCTAAATAGGGTTAGGGTGCCAATAATTTTACTCCTTTTTTAAATGCTTGTTTTGGTAAGTCTATTCCCATAGCCTGTAACCGATCACTGAGAGTGATAACGTCCTGGGCCACTTCTTAAGTTGGCAAACAAACAAGGATGTATTTTAAAAAAAATTTAAAAAGTTGTAACGCTTCATCTGTAAATATATAAAATACTAACGAATCCAGGAAGTAAAAATGTAATCTTGCTTCGACAAGGAAAATAATTAAACCTGGGCTTCGTTTGTGAATCCCAGCGGCTCGTCTGTACACGTCTGCTCTCATGTATACAATGTTACGCGTTAAAGGAAACTCGTATGGGCAGCTCCAACTTCCAAGCAGGAAAGAACTTCTTCCAAGCTTTACGAGGTAAAGGAAGTGCTGCTGCTGTACCACGCTGCATATGTGAAGCATAACAAGAACTTCAGACTTTATCTTTCGAAAACAATAACATGTACACAAAGAGCTTTGTTTCTAGAAGAATGCAGCAGGGCTCCACCCACAGTGAAAGGAAATACAAACGATTATCTGCCTTTTACAATTCGTTTCTGATTACAGCATTTACAGAGTTTATTTTATGGATTTTTTTTTTATCCTGTTACCTTAGCAAATATTTTCCTAAGATAAAAAAATCAGGACTACAGTACAGACCAAAAGTTTGGACACACCTTCTCATTCAAAGAGTTTTCTTTATTTTCTTAACTATGAAAATTGTACGTAGATTCACACTGAAGGCATCAAAACTATGAATTAACACGTGTGGAATTATAAACATAAAAAAGTGTGAAACAACTGAAAATATTGTCATATTCTAGGTTCTTCCAAGTAGCCACCGTTTGCTTTGGTTGCTGCTTTGCACGCTCTGGGCGTTCTCTTGATGAGCTTCAAGAGGTGGTCACCTGACATGGTCTTCCAACAGTCTTGAAGGAGTTCCCAGAGATGCTTAGCACTTGTTGGCCCTTTCGCCTTCACTCTGCGGTCCAGCTCACCCCAAACCATCTCGATTGGGTTCAGTTCCGGTGACTGTGGAGGCAGCACCCCATCACTCGCCTTCTTGGTCAAATAGCCCTTACACAGCCTGGAGGTGTGTTTGGGGTCATTGTCCTGTTGAAAAAATAAATGATGGCCCAACTAAACGCAAAACCGGATGCAATAGAAGGCCGCTGCAAGATGCTGTGGTAGACATGCTGGTTCAGAATGCCTTCAATTTGGAATAAATCCCCAACAGTGTCACCAGCAAGGCACCCGCACACCATCACACCTCCTCCTCCTCCATGCTTCACGGTGGGAACCAGGCATGTAGAGTCCATCTGTTCTCACAAAGACACGGTGTTTGGAACCAAAGATCTCAAATTTGGACTCATCAGACCAAAGCACAGATTTCCACTGGTCTAATGTCCATTCCTTGTGTTCTTCAGCCCAAACGCGTCTCTTCTGCTTGTTGCCTGTCCTCAGCAGTGGTTTCCTAGCAGATCTTCTACATGAAGGCCTGATTCACACAGTCTCCTCTTAACAGTTGTTCTAGAGATGTGTCTGCTGCTAGAACTCTGTGTGGCATTGACCTGCTCTCTGATCTGAGCTGCTGTTAACCGCTGATTTCTGAGGCTGGTGACTCGGATGAACTTCTCCTCCGCAGCAGAGGTGACTCTTGGTCTTCCTTTCCTGGGGCGGTCCGCATGTCAGCCAGTTTCTTTGTAGCGCTTGATGCTTTTTGTGACTGCACTTGGGGACACTTTCAAAGTTTTCCCAATTTTTCCGACTGACTGACCTTCATTTCTTAAAGTAATGA
>QMIH01000470.1:56767-74050 GCA_003987875.1 Clarias batrachus | reverse complement strand
TGTGACTCTTTTTTTACATTTTATTCTCAGTCATGTTTGTATAGTTGGTTAAAATGAAATAGAATCCAGTTCATCATTTTGTGCTGAAAAAAGGACGCGTCACTCTATACTGCTCACGCGCGAGCCTTACATATGTTTATTAAAAAATACAGCAGAACAAATAAAATGTTGTGAGCTTTAAGGGCTACGGGCCCATCGCATGGGTACTTAGTTATGAAAAGAGTTCCTCTTAGAACCCCTTATGGTAGGAAACACTGCGTTGTACATTACATGTTTAACAGTCGCTCCAACTAAAGGGCCTGTAAAGGTTTGAATGTGTCCACAAGAGGAACAACAAATGATTGTTTTTTTTCTCAAGAACAGAAAAAATCTTTGACCTTTTCATGGTTTTTCCAGAGGGACTCATTCTGTAAGACTCCTTATATTTAGTCGACTTGATTATTATTTAATTATGTTTTACCGGAAAGCGTTCTGATATCAAAAGCGCTTTGGCGTCGGGTTCTTTAAAGCGGACATCTGAAGAAATGATCCGTCTAAAAGACTCCGAGAGTAGAAGAGAAAGAGAGAGAGATTGTTTAATCATTCCTCATTAACTCATTAACTGGTTAAAGATCATTTCATTACTAGCTAATTCTTATGAAATGGTTCCTCATGGGTTGTTTGGAATAATATTTCTTATAGTTTTCTTTTCTTCATGGTGAAACACCGATGTAGCGTTTATACATGGAACAAATCAAAGGATACATATACATAGACATAGACATAGACTCAGAATACTAGAGGAAGACGAGTTCAGAGAAACTCAGGTGTGTACAAATAAACATCTTTCCAGGAAATTTTAAAGGTCTTTTAAAGGGAACCTTACAGGAAGTGTCTCTAAACCACATGACCACTTCTGCTGGTCACAGAGTCTCGGAGAAAACACACAACTCGAATCATGACACGGTTCGTTGACATGCAGTGACTTCGCTGAGAATTCTCTGAAGCTTTACACACACACACACACACACTGGACGACAGAAAGCTGTGATGTTTATGCCACTGCAGGAGTTTTATTCTTTTCATTTTTACTAAGAACCTGTTGTTTGTGTGATGATTCATGTTTCAGTTCCTGATTTATCAGGTTAAGGTTTCAGTCCAGGCTAAACATGGAGTTTAAGTCTAAATATAATAAAACTCTTTATTGTATTGAGTTACTGTTACCTTTCTCGTCTCTGAGTGTTTTTATTTCTCTGTTTTCTGTTACGTATAATGAAACACGTATGTTCTAGCAGCTGTACGCAGTCTCCCCCTCACAAGCCGCACGTTTCTCCTCAGACAGCTTGTTACAGAGAAACCAGACATAACTGTGATCTTATAACCGTCTAACTTTACCTCCGACACTGGAGACTCCTTCCATGAATGTCTAAATGAAACTCTCTGTACAGAACACGTGCATGCCATGGAAGAGCTGTTGCTATGGAAACGCTATGAGTTAGAGCAAGTGCAGAATATAAGTGCTGTTATAGAGAATTAATCAACACATCCTGACGGATCAGCGAGCAGAGTTCAACAGCATCTGGTGGAACATTCTTGCAAACTCCTACAATCTTTAAAATTTTTTTTTTTTTTTTTTTTACCTATATCCATAAATATTTTGCCATTATTCAGAAAATTACATTTTTCCCATGAACATTGTTATTTTCTGGAAATCAAAAAAATGCTTCCAATCCAAATTTTCCTGAGCGGTTCTTCTTCTGAGGAATCTCACAGCCCTTCTTCTCTTTCTGTAAATCACTCGGTCATCATCTTCCTGCTTCCTCATGGAGGAAACGGCTGTGTGTTACTGTACAAAGCCGTCATCATGTGACTTCTGGCTTCTTGTTAGAAATTGCTCTTGTTCTTGTGAGATGAACATTTATCAGAGAGCTCAGGTGTTACAGGGAGACAGCAGACATTTTATGGGCTCTCTGGACATGTTATGTTTTTAAGGCAATAAAAAAGTGCTAATCTGAAATCTTACATCAGAGAGAGAGACAAATTAAAAAAAAAATGCACTTCAATAAGTATTAATATGAATCATTTATTTTGTATTTTATTTTCTGTTCCTGTTGATTTTTGTTCTCAAAAGAAACATTGTATATATATATGACTCTTTTTAAAGATTAACTAATACCTCTAGCTTTTCTAAGAGAGAGAGAGAGAGATTGCTTTGATCATCTTTATGTTTTGATATCAAATCTAACTATTGGCCAAATTATGGTGCCCATCGCCACCTGCTGGTTGTATAGGGTCTTTTCCTCCAAATCATCACTCTCAGACACACACACACACTCACACAGGGAAGCACAGGGGCGAGGGATCGAACCCAGACCCTGGAGGTGCAAGATGACAGTGTGAACCACTTAACCATTGTGCTGCCAAAATAAAGAATAATAAGAATAAAAACAAGACACAAACACACAGAGAGACATAAAAAACTGCCAATCAGATAGAGTTTACTCCTTATCTAATTTGAATCCCATCTGTTTAAAACAATTATTAAAGATTTCTTAACATTTTTTTTTTGAAAGTATATTCAATTTTAGGGAAAACATTCATCTTATTTCATCTGGGATAAAAGAAAATCTAATAAAATGCTTTTCTATATGTTTTTAAAAACATGTTTATGTTTTTAAAAGGCATAATCGCAGAGGTCCAGGTGTTTTAAAGGAACAATTAAACTTTATAAGAAAAACAAACTAAAACACGAATAACGGTAAGGGGAATCACGACATACACTCGCAGGCATTTACGGGGTGAAATCAACAGATGCAAAACAAATACCTAAACTCAAAACACTCTATTTATAATGCAACTAATGATTAACTCGGTTCAGGTGAGCGCCCACGTCACCTGACCGAGTTGCAACCTGGGAACTGAAGTAAAACGAAACAAAACTACAACAAAAAGTCACAGGGCGCTTTGGCGCCCTCTAGGGGTTATCCCTGACACAAATATGTTAATATGCATGTACAGTAATCCATAGATGTCCAAGGAGTGTTACTAAATGACAAACAGTAAATCCCACAGTACTAGAGGAAATGCTTTACAAGGAAATTAGCTCAATTTTGAACAGTAGATATACAGTATGTACACTACCGCTCAAAACGAATTTCTTTGTTTTTGTTTAGTAATTTCTTCCCCTACACTCTACAACAATCCTGGGGATTTGAAAACTATGTAATAACACATACGGCATTAGGTAATTATGTAACAACAACAGTTCTTGCAAGAACAGTATTTTCAAGCGTGTTAGCAAAACCCATCCAGCTCCATGATGAAACTGTCTCTCATGAATACCTTCTGCAACGACGCAGGTCACGCGAGGGGCGGAGCCACGCATAAACTGTTCAGTTCACCAACGCGGCCATTTATACACGCGGTTGCCAAGGCAACATCGCCATCAGGCAATGAGCCTGAACGAGCCGTGTTTATATAAAGGGTCCTGATACCGCCACACTTTGTGTGATCATTAGGTAGCACCGGTAAAGTATCAGGGCCAAAGAGGAGACAAAAGACAGACAGACAGACAGACATACAGACAGACAGACATACAGATATAGCATGCTGTTAAAAGACAGAGGAAAAGCTCCAGCCTCTGTCTGTCTAAAACGCCATCGAGAGAGAGAGAGAGAGAGAGAGAGAGAGCGGCACGAGTCAGTCCATCCTGCGCGCTCAGTTTAAGTTAAAGTGCACAAAGCACAAACTCTCCATCTCCACTAAAATAAATCCTCGATAAAAGGACAAAAAGGACTGGATCGTTGCTCAGTGGACCAAAGTCCTCTTTTCAGATGAAAGTAAATGTTGCATTTGTAAATTAAGGTCCCAGAGTCTGGAGGAAGACAGGAGAGGCAAAGAATCCAAGTGGCTCGAGGTCCAGTGTAAAGTTTTCACAGTCAGTGGGGGGTTGGGGAGCCGTGCCATCTGCTGGTGTTGGTCCATTGTGTTTTATTAGGTCAAAGGTCAGCGCAGCCATCTAACAGGGAGCTTTAGAGCACTTCATGCTTCCCTCTGCTGACCAGCTTTATGGAGATGCTGATTTCATTTTCAAGCAGGACTTGGCACCTGCTCGCACTGCCAAAAGTACTAATACCTGGTTTAAGCACCATGAAACCCCTGTGCTTGCCCGACCTCCATGCCACGCCGCATTGCTGCAGTAATTCATGCAAATTCATGAGCCCCAACCAAGTACTGAGTGCTGTACATGTTCATACCTTTCAATAGTCCAACATTCCTGTTTTTTTATTGGTTTATTGGTATAGATTCAAATTTTCGGAGAAACTGAATTGTGGGTTTTCATTAGTTGTAAGCTATAATCATCAAAATAAAAAGAAATAAACACTTGAAATATATCAGTCTCTTTGTAATGAATCTAAACAATATATAAGGTTCACTTTTTTATTTGAGTTCCTGAAATAAATAAACTTTTCGATAAAATTCTAATTTATTGAGATGCACCTGTGTGTATATTTAAGTGTATACATATGTAAGTATATAAATACTGTGTATATCATTATTTCTTCTAGCACTGTGGGATTTATTTTTCTGTCATATTTTTCTCACTGCCACATGAATAGATTTGTAACCCCCACCCCCTTATCACAGGCTACATGTGTGTGTGTGTTCAGTTTCCACCCAAACTTTACTCATATCTCCTGCAGGTTCTTATCACCGACATTACACTGGGTTTTAAAAAGCGCGCGTTTTTTTTTTTTTTTAAGCATAATTTAGCTTTCTCTGTCCAGGGTGAGTGCTGAGGACACAGCACGACACACGAGTAAGTAAATACTTCTAAAATACTAACATATTGCACTCTTTGATTGTTTATTTCAGTGTATAATACTAATAGGAATAATAATTCAATAAATCCGAGAGAGAGAGAAATAGATGGGGAGATTTAATGCAAGTATTGTATAATTTTTTAGGTTACCATTGTTGATCTATACAGAGTAAAAACTAAAACATTATATACAGGCTATATGAATTTGTGTCAAATATGAATGCTGTTACAGTCAAAGCTGGTGTATATATAAAGAAAGCATATTTTCAGTGATTCATTTTAAAATAAAATTTTTAATAATTTAATTTAAAGGAAAAAACCTATATATTTCGTGTGATTCTTAAGATATATATATATATATATTTCATATTTAGCTCACATTGTACAGTACATTATTCATTTAAAACGCTCCTCGGAACTCAATTTGTGAATGTTTTGTTTCCTTCGGCGGCTTTTTCAAGTAGCACCCGAAAACAAAAATGGATGCTGATCGTGTTTCAAAATATCTATAGACTTCCTATCTAGGTGTCCTATATAGACCGAAAGTAACTGTCCTTACCGCTCTAGTTCTAGTGCACTCTGTGTTGAATGAGGAGGCATTTGGGAAGCGGATTAGCTTAGCGTACCCTGCGCTATGTAGGATAGTTTATTGTACTAAGCTAGCACTGGAAGCTAACGTCTAACTTGCTTATATGGTTGAAAAGTTAGCCAAGTAGTTAGCATGCCAGATACATTAGCGGTGTTAGCTTGAATTGGTGCAACGCTGTTATCTCGTTATTGAGATAGATTCATAATTAAATGTTTATATATATAGTTTAAATTCAAGAATGTTAGTAACGTTACGGTAGACTGGACAAATCGATGTCAGTTGTGCCTCAGGCGTGTGGTTTCTATAGTAACGGCTCCAGGATCCAGTATGTGAAGGGCAGAAAGAGGACACTGAGGTAGACAAAAAATATTATTTTAAATGTAGAAAAATGAACAGATAATTTGTTTTTGTTTGTTTGATTGCAAGGCAGATGTTTGGCGTTGTTATGATGTGGATTTATTTCACGATACCTGAAAATATATCGCGGTTTTTACGATATTACAGTATTAACACCTCAGTTTAACAAATGTGTAAAAATCATTTGTTTAAGTAAAGTAAATTCCCATCGTTCACCCCGAGTCACTCCAAGGACTTTTTGTGTCTTTTGTCAACAGGTCACTTTTTTAAAAAGCGCAGTCATGGTGCTGAAGATTTTCTTCCCGCGATGCTGCAACATGGCCGACAGCGGTCTGCTCGTGGGCCGCTGGATCCCAGGCCACGACTCGGCCGTGGTGCTCGCCGTCATTCACTACCCCTTCATACCCGGCCACGTGAAGAAGTACCTGAGCGAGCTGCGCAGCCAGATTCAGCTGGATCTGACCGTCCTGGGCTCGTGGAGCTTATCCAAGGACGGCCAGCAGGAAATGGACGGCTTCTTGAAGGACCTCAGCACCATCTTCCCTCACACATGCTGGCTGCAGCTGAGCCGTGAACCCGGGAAACGAGGATTCTCTTGCGAGTTGGTGCCCAAAAACGGACAAACGTCAGCAGGCAGCGAGGAAGACAAAATTATCTTCGTCCATTACGACCAGAGGAAGATCATGCTCTCGCGGCTTCACCCTGTCCACGAGAACGGAGCTGATGTGGAGTCTTCAGAGCTACGCGCGGTTTTCAACACGGTTTCACAGAGCGAGCCACTGTTCCTCCTCGATAAATATGACGACGGGCCACTGAAGCTGACCCACTGGCAGTCGGACGGCAGGGAGGCGAGCATCATCGTCGAACTGGTCAAGCAAGCCTCTGTCCCCGTCTGCATCCTCCTCACCATGCTGGTGTCTTGGTGGAAATGGGTGTGGAGCTTCAGGTACGCTGGGATTAGTCAACATACAAATTGTGTGTGGGAGCAAAGTGTCTCTTGTAATAAATACAACACCACAATATCTTTGGTAATATTTATTTTGAGCTTGAAAAATAAATTTAGGTGAAAGAAGAATGAAATATTCAGGAGATTTTCAATCTGGTGACTCTTCAATTAAAGTGTTGACAAATCTTTGTTTTTTCATATATTCAGTTTACTGGTTTAACTAATAATGCTTTCTTTTTTGGTCCACCAGTGGGCAGAGCTAATTTCTGGATCACAATGTGTTTTAAAATGATAAAAATGTTTAAATCCTTTGCATGGTAATGTTGTACCTTGCATATTTTATGTCTGTGTCATTACAAACCATAAAGTCTATAAATAGTGATGAAAATGATGAAACTACACCTTTAAGTTGGCAGATCAGACAAACGAAGAGAAGCGTAACATCAGACAAATAGCTAAAAGAGATAATGTGTTTTAATGGACTTGTTAGTTGATTTTAGTGACATCTGCTGGCTGTGAGGTGAATTTCAGTTGCAATAACACAATAACAAAACGGTCCAGCCCGAAGACTTGCTTCCTTTACTAATGTTATTATCAGAGGTGGAAAGAGTAATAAACTTTTGTACTCAAGTACAAGTACTGGTACTTCAGTGAATTTTTATGGAAATACAAGTAAAGTTACCATTATAAAAATCTACTCAATAAAAGTAAAAATCAGCTCATAAAAAATTTACTCAGAGTAAAAGTTACCGAGTTACTTTTTTCACAGCGGGGGTGGGATGGGGGATTCTACTGTAGTTCAAAAAAGACAAGTGGATGTAAATCTCACACTACTTGTTTTTAATTGAAGGAACACCTTTGCATAATAAAACTCTTGCCTTTCTTGTACTTGAAATCAATTTGGTTGCTTAAATATGGTGTGACACTTTGCACCGGATAGCAGAGGGGAAAAAAGTGCTCGGAGCCAAGAATAACGTTCAGCACAAAAACTTTATCGGCCTCTTTCAACGTCACAAAATTATAATAGAAAATGTAAAGTAAAAGTAAAGAAAAAGGTAAAAGAATAGAGCGTGAGCAGCACACCTGAGCTCCTACTCTGTTCTCTCGTGGGGGAGGGGCGGCAAATCTTAAAAGGGCAACGTACATACATAATGTGGTGTACAACATATTAGTGGCTGTTACAATGGCCAGGGGTTTGCTTCATAAGAATTTGATGGCATTTTGCTTTCAGCTGGGTCTGCATCACCGGCATCTGTTTTGTCTGTCTTCATCGTTCTTGTGAATTTAGTGCATTTGTTCTCCCCGCCTATCAATCAATTAGTGCAGTGGTTTCCGGGGGGCAAATTTTTTTCCTTCCTCGTTGCATTATTTTTTATTATTCTTCATTTTCATTCTTTTTTTTTTTTTACTCAGTAGCGAATATGATTTAAAATATAGCAAAGTAGAATACTTCAAACAAAACATACTGAAGCAAAAGTAAACTTATGGATTTTAAAAACTACTTTAAAAAGTAGAAGTACACAAAAAAACTACTCAATTACAGTAACGCGAGTAAATGTAATTCGTTACTTTAACCTCTGGTTATTATTATTATTATTATTATTATTATTGTCTGTTCCAACTTTGGGCAAACCTAATTTCTTGTCGAGAATACTAAGCAAATTCTTTTTATAAAATCAAAACCTCCTGTAATTAAATCCAAAAAAGGCAGATTATTATTTTTTTTTTGTGCATGGCAAATTTTCTTTCTTTTTTGTGGAGGTTGGGGTAGAATGTGTAAGCACGGCACTGCACCTTTAATCTTATGATCTGATGATTGAATGTTTGTTACAAATTATAAGTTGTTTTTATGAATTAATTAATTTATAATTTTTTTGTCTTTGCAGGGTGCTGAATATTTGGCCGGTGCGCTTCATTGCTGGCAAGCTGTCCACCTGCGTTCAGGTGGGATACAGGACCGATCATTTCCAAACCGTCTTCTCGACCAGGAAAGCCACGACGCACACGGACTTCATGAGGTACGGGATTTGAGCCCTGAATTGTCACTTCCTTGGAGTGTTGCATGGTGCATGTGTTTTTTTAAAAAAACATTTTCTCTGTCTGCAGGAAGGCGAACATGTTTGTGTCCTTTTTGGTGGACATTGCTCTGGGACTGCTGCTGATCTCGTGGCTCTACAGAGAGAACCGCATCAGCCAGCTCGCTAACACCTTAGTGCCGGCTGCTGACGTGAGTACTCTGTACACACCAAACGCACCAATAGCACCTCGCTGGGGGACGCGGCTCTACACCTATGGATTAGTGGACGATATAAACACGAGAGTTTACAGTAGAAACAGTGTTTTTTAGATACTGAGCCGTGCGCTCTCCGTGTTTCATAAACAGAGAAACTGTTGGGTTTGTTTTCCAGCACGTAGCAAAGGAGCTGCAGGAGCTGCTGGAGTGGCTCATGGGCGCCCCTGCTGGTCTGAAGATGAATCGCGCTTTAGACGAAGTCCTGGGGAGATTCTTCCTCTACCACATTCACCTGTGGATCAGTGAGTGACGGCGTCTCCGTGCTTCAGAGGAAAACAATAAAAACGTTCTGTTTTATTAATGCTCACTCCATAGAGCAGGGCGAATATCCCTCACAGGGATTTCATTTAATCAGAATTCATAAATAAAGTCAGACAGACATCATGATAAGTTATTTATCTAGTGTATGTGTGTGTGTGTGTGTCCTCAGGTTACATCCGTCTAATGTCTCCCTTTATCGAAATGATCCTGTGGTACGTTGGACTCTCCGCTTGCCTGGGTTTGACCTTCGCTCTGTCCGTGCTGTCGGACATCGTGGCGTTTTTGACCTTCCACATCTACTGCTTTTACGTGTATGGAGCTCGGTAAGACACAACATGATGCTGCCTACACAACTCACTGATGTACAGAGATAATATCGATGGCAAAGTTACAGGATAAGTTACTCTGGATAAGAGCGTTTGCCAAATTCCTAAATGTAAATGTAATTCTGCCTCCAAGCTGGAAAAACAAACCGCTCAGAAACCTAGTAGGACTGTAGGTACTGTAGCACTGTGGCCTAGTTTTGTCTCTGCGCAAAAAAACAGCAGCTTATATAAATTTCATGGATATACTGTAGTTAACTGGAGATTAGTTAGCACTAATTTATCTCATTCTGGAGAGTGAAGACATCTGGGGTAAACATCTTTTACGATACATATTTAGGACTAAGACCATGTGCCGGATTCAAGCCAGGCTTTATTAAACATCAGGTTAGAGTTCGTAGATATGTTCTCATTTCAAGAAGATAAACACCTGAGCGTTTCTCGCTTAAATTAGTTGTTGACCAAGATGGCTGCCAAGCCTTTATCAAGCCTGTTAAATGTTGAGAATGCTTATTGATACCACGAATCTCACTTAAAATCATCGTCTCCCAGCGTGTGAAAACTGTGGAAACCAGCAGAGGGCAGCAGCGTATGTTTGCTTTCATTTTGGAGACTCGGCTTCTTTTAAAATCATAGAAACATTGTTTAAAAAAATAAAAATTAGGTTTATGGAGAATGTCTAAAATAAGTGTTCTAGCAGGTAAGATAAATATTCTATATTAAAAAGAAAAAACACACCTTCCCTGCATGTTTGTTTACAATGACAAGTGTGACGTGCTCATGTGTTTTGGACGGATGTCTTGCACTAATTTGTTTTTTAATTATTTAAGGTGAGATACACCGTCAGGCTTCATTATTTGTAGTATTTATAATACAATGCTTTTTATGAGAATTTCAGTATAAAACTAGTTATTATAATTAGCATAGTAATAATAATAATAATAAGAATTATAATACGATGCTAGTAAGTGAGAGGAAATTGTATTTCATCTTGTTAAAACTAAAGCTAGGCTTCTTTTTCTTCTCCTGAAATAAACTTCTAGTACTTGTTTCATTTTCACATCGATATCTCTGAACTTGTCTTTAAAACATGAATGGGGAAAATGGCGTGATTCTGATTGGTTAATCCTGTTTCGTACCTCAGCAGCTCATAGCCAGTGAAAATCTCTAATGATTTCTTATGAGCATCGTTAAATCTCATTATATACTGTACAATGTCTCGTCTGTAAACATCATCTCTGTACGAGTCAACACAGACCTGTTACATACTGTATCAGTACATATCAGATGATTGATTATGTGAATTAAAGCTGATGTCTACTCCTAGTATTATGGATGGTTATCTGTCTACTGTATTATCTGTCCTTTACGAGCATGTCATTAATGATCAGTAGCACTCATGATAAACCATACAAGAAGATGTATGCTGTGTATCGTCTTGTATACATTATCATAACTGTTATTGATCATTAATGGCGAGCTCGTAACGATGTGTAGCAGTAACGGGTTACACATCTCGTCACATGACTCTGCTTAGAATTATTCAGCATTTTAATCTCTGCTTGGTTTGAACAGACGCAGTGCAAAAAAGAGCTGATGGATCTTTACAAACGTTCTGAACTCTAGGGAGCACTTTTTTTTTTTAAGATCTATCATGCATTTTTAACATTTTTAAACTGCAGGAGGAATTTGGCTTTATTTTGTTCAAAAATGACATTTTTATCACCGTAAAAGGGAATAAATCTGTGACGGGACGTTTAACGAGTCTGATGGTCAGGGGGGGTGCACATACTTTTGTCCATACAGTGTAAAAATTCGTGTAAAAGTGTCGTGCTACGTAGCAGAGTTAATAATGAAGATGTGAAGACACGTGGGACGTGTGTCTCCGCAGGCTCTACTTTCTGAAGATCTACGGCCTGTCGTCTCTCTGGAGGCTCTTCCGTGGGAAAAAGTGGAACGTCCTGAGACAGCGCGTGGACTCGTGCTCGTACGACCTGGACCAGGTAACACCTCACTCGTACTGAGTCTCACTAACGTGACGAGAGTGAGGGAACAACTCCACTTGACGCTCCGGAGTGTTGTGTTCCCGCGTGTCACGCTTGTAGTTTACTTCCTGTTTGTCTTTCACCCTGCAGCTGTTCCTCGGGACTCTGCTCTTCACCGTGCTGCTGTTTTTGCTCCCCACCACTGCGCTGTATTACCTGGTCTTTACTCTGGTGAGTGAAGCGGAACGATGCAGGAGGAAATGTGTGTTTTATTCATGATCTGTTGACTGGTGAAGTCCTGGTGGTGTCCTCACGAGAGTCGCTGTCGTTCTGGTGTGTTCGCAGCTGCGACTGGTGGTGGTGATGTTCCAGGGTCTGATCCACCTCAGCGTGGACTTCATCAACTCCTTCCCGCTGTTCGCCGTGGGGCTGCGCGTCTGCCGTCCGTATCGACTGGCTGGTGGGTCTCGCTAGCGTCCACACACGCGCGCCATCACACACACACACACACACACACTCTTTAGCAAAGTTTCTAATAGTTTCCTTAACCTGCTACGTTTTAAAAAGACAGCGAGCGAACAGGACGAGTGCAAAACATCCAGCAGTGATTTTAGAGAAAAATTCACGCACAAATGTTTTTGTTTATTTATTATTTTCCTTTGAACTGAAACCTTCTTACGTTTACTTTCCCACTGTACACAACATTCTCTCGTTAATTTTCATTATCTCCTCAGCATTCATTATTCGCTCACTTGTTCATGTTAATTACACACTTATTATTCATCGTACCCTCATTATTATTACACTCAGTCAGTCTTCACTAATACACTCATTAATGTCCATCACATGCTGGTTAATATTTATTATACACATATTAATATTTATGTTCTTTCATGAATATACTTTAAACAATTGTTAATAGTCATTAGGTGCGTTTTAACATGAATTATAAGCCTGTTATTGCTAGTATATACTGTTATACAGTAAATATTCAGAGTGTACTCATTATTCATAACATAATCAGTAACACTGTTAATTATATACACTTGTTAATGTTAATTAGACCGTATCTATTTAATTTATATTGCTTAATGTTCACTATACATTATAATATGTGTAATATTCGTTATGCACTTAATTTTTCATCATACGTTGGTTAATGTCTTATTTGTTACTAAACGTTTATTAACAAAAAAAAAAACGTCATCAGTGCAAATACCAAATAAAATAACACAAATAAAATACAGCTGTTGGAATGAGGATAACTGGAATTAGTTCGCTTGAATAAATAAGTGTTTAAAATCTGTCAAAGTTAATATCTGTATAAAATATTTGTAAATAAATATAAACTGTATAAACTGTGGGATAAAAAGTATGACGAATAAGGTGAAATGGATAAACTCATGAAATGTGTGTGTGTTTCAGAGGGAGTGAAATTCCACGTGCTGCATGAAGAACCTGGTGCTCCACTTCACCTGCTGATGGAGGTAACAAACTAACATTAATGTCTGTCTGTATATCTGATTATGTATCTATCTATTAGTGATGGGTGTGTGTGTGTGTGTATGTGTGTATGTGTGTGTGTGTGTGTGTGTGTGTGTGTGTGTGTGTATGTGTGTGTGCAGATTAACCCTCTACAGTGCGGTTCGGTGCTGCAGTGTTACCGCATCGAGACGTCCGGTTGCTCGTCCAGAGACTCGTGGCTCGCGTTGTGTAAGAAGCTGTTTGTCGGAGAGCTCATTTACCCCTGGAGGCAGAAAAGCACCAAGACTGACTGAAACACACCTGAGACTCTCCTGAGCTCCACCACACTCACCAAACTCACCCCAGCGATCACACGCCCACTCCTCTCTCTCTCTCTCTCCGCCCGCTATGTGAGATGGCATCGGAGGTGTCTGTGTTTGTGTGTGTGGTTTTTTTTTTTTTTTTACAATCTTCTCCCCAGGTCTGGTGCTGCTGATGGTATTTTAATCATAGTATTAGTCTTAATAAATTCTAATCCTAAATCAAGATCCTAATTATTTTCTTATGATTGTTAACTTATTGATTCGTTGATGATTATACACTTGTTTTCTAACATTCACTTGATGAGTTTTTTTTTCACCCGGTGTATTTCGATGAATGATTAACAAAAATGTTCTTTAAAAAAAATTCTCAGGCTTTTCAATGTTTAGATTGAAAACCCTACAATAATAAAATAGTGATGTAGCGACTGAGGCGTGTTCATCTGAACTGATAGTGATTCGTTCACCTGAGTGAATCATTTGGAATGAATCATTTGTAAATGAATCATTTGTACTTCAGGTGCGGTTTGCCCTCAGCATCTCTACTCGTGCCATGTCGTTTGATCCCCCTGCTGTTTCTGTGGTGGTGTGTTAATTACACACATTAGCATGTTAATACATCTGGAGAAATTGGATTGTAATTTTTTTTGTCCCTTTAGAATTAATTTCTTTCTAATTTGCATTAAAATACTCTCTTTATAGAGCGCTTACACAACAGTGTGTTTATTTTCGAGTGTCTTTAATTGAGAAAGTGTGTGTTGAAGTATGCTGCAACTGTTAAAGTTTTTAGTTTTAGTTCCTGCTAGATTTCTCTCTCTCTTTATATCTGTTTATATGTTTTTCTCTCCTCTCTGTAGCCATCTGTCTTTCTGTCAGTTTGCGTATTTGTGTCTGTCTATCTGTCCCTTTCTATCTATTTGTCAGTCTCTTTGTATATCTGTCAGTCAATCCACCCATCTGTCTAACTGTTTGTCCTTTTTATCTCTGTCTATCTATCTGTCTATGCTTTGCTTCATCTGTCTTTCTATCTTTGTCTTTCTGTGTTATTGAGCGATTTTCATTGGGAGCATATTATTTCACCCCTCTCTTCCTATGTTTCTGTCTCTGTCTCTCTCATCCTTTTCACTCTGATCCTTAGTTCAGTTAATTCATAACTCACAGTTTACACTTTCAGCATTGAATTATATAAAAACTCCTTTTTTTCATGAAGATGACAGAGAGGTGGTGAGACCTCTTTTTTTTAATGAAGTCATTAAAGCCTTGTGTGTGTGTGGGTGTGTGTATTCTTATGTGTATATTTGCTTTAATTGTGCTCCATATGTCCCCTCATGTCCCATGAGATGCGCACATTTCTCTAATCCAGGCACGTTCTGGCCACAAAGACTTCATGCGGCAATTTGCATTTTTAATCTCTTCTTGGGAAAGGCGCCACTTGTCCATGCTTTAATGTTCCAGATGACCTTTGACCTCTCCTGGCCCTTTAACCCTCTCAAGCTGTTGTGTGACAAACGCCAGGAGCCCAACAGAAATGAGGAACTTCTTACTGTAAGCGTGTGTGTGTGTTTATTACAGAACAGAGTTGTTGTTATTATGAAAGCTGTAGCAGAGCCTCAGATGTCCTCCTCCTGCAATTTCATATTTTATTTAACATTTTATTCTAATTGCGGTAATGAATGTATCTGTTCTTCATGCTAACGCTACGGTGTCTGACCTCAAACTCCGAAAGTGGTCCAAATGTATCTATCTGTTTGTCTGTCTGGTGCTATGAATGTCTGTTTAACCATTTTTGTCTCTGTATGTCTGTATGTGATGTCTTTCTTTCTCTCTCTCTCTAATAATTAGTCTAAATTAACTTTTTTTTTCAAGGCCGATTGTTTGATATAACAGCGTCTTTTACATTTAAAATTCAAAGTAGCATATCTTCACTTCCTGCAGGCCGATTGTGATGGAACAAAACCTATATGTTACCTAGAGCGCCGCCAAATACACCTGTGAAAACCACATTAACATTTGTTCAGTAGATTTTATGTGATGCATGCACAAACAGACAAACAACAACAAAAAAACCCATCTTGATGTGTCCTCTTACTCATCTTTCGTCTTACCCATTTTACCCCCAAATTATTCTTTTGTAAATATATTCAATATACAGACACACTACTTAACAGTTTTTTTTATATGTATAGATGAAAGAATAGCATTGTACGTAAACAATAACAAAAAACAACAAAAACTATCAAGTATCTGAATAATAATATTAAATCGTAGTAAGTTCGGGTTATTCTCTCTCCTTCTCTCTCTCTCTGTCTGTCTTTGTGTCTCTCTGTCTTTGTGTCTCTTTAAGGTGAGATATAATTTTGTGCCAGTTTTAAATCAAACCATTCGACTTGATTCATTTAAGAGTCGACTCATGACTCATTGTTTTTCCCCCACTTAAACCTAACCGGTTGTTATATTCGTTATATTATTATTGTTATTATTATTGTTGTTGTTGTTATTTAGCCTGCAAATGTTTGTCGAAATCTTTTAGGTTTTTACCTTATAATGAACAATAATAACAGAATGAAGACGGATTCTCTGTGGTGACTCGAACTGACTGATCTATAATTCATACACACATCTAAGAAACAAACACACCTCTCATCTTTCTCAATTTTCCACCAACGACTAGAAAACTAGTAGCATTTACTCATCTCTTTAATTGAACTTATCATTAAACAACACCGGTAACTCCAACGAACGCAGCAGCTCTACTTTGAGATACAAATGATTCACACGCGAGTCGGCTCCTTGCGTAAAAGAATTGGTTGAAGTGAACCGACTCGTGTGTATCTGAATCTAGCAGACTGACAGTGTAGGCGCAGATACACACACAGACCTGAGCGACGGGCATTCTTACAGTTAAACTGGACATTTCTATGGTTTACTAACACAAATAGCAGAATCTCAGAAATACATGTTGGATATTTTATCAGACTCCAGATGAGAGATTTTTTGGATGTTTGTCTTTAAAAACTCCGAGTTTTTTTTTTATGTTCGTTGCTGAGAACTCAACTAACGCTAGCAGTATTAGCAGGCGAAGGTAGTTTATGCTAAGCTAATATTCCGTAAACAGGCTGCGGATGAGCAACTGTTCGCTATGTGTTTCTTAAAATAATTTTTATAGTTTAAAAAAAATCCTAACATTTATATATATTTTTCCTGCAGTGAGTGATCTGGACTGAGGTAGGCTTTAAATGTCTCGCGCGTTTATTCATTTTTGACAGCTAGCGTTAGTTAGCTAGCTAATGCGATATTAGCATCGCTACGGCACCCAAATTAGCAAAATATATACATTTTATTTCCTCATAAGTGAATTCTGGTTTGTTTATCCATACATGTATAGATATTTAATATCCGTGTTCTTTGTTCTAAACGAGCTTTGTTTTTTTCCTAAATGCGTTTAGCTAGCACACAATGCTTAGCGAGTGATGCTAACTGATTAGCACTCAAACTGTCTCCCCCCCCCCCTCAGTGTTTAAACCTCTCATAAATTACTGCGTGTGTTTTTGGATAAAAAAACTATATCAATATAAGAGCGCGAGTCTGATGTGAGCTGGCCGGTGTAGCTCGCCTGGACGCTGTGGGTCCTGGATGAATTTATTCGCTTTTATGAGACTCGGTGAAGTGCTGGAGCTTGTGGCTCTGATGTGAGCAGGATGGGCTCTCAGGGCAGCCCGGTGAAGAGCTACGACTACCTGCTGAAGTTCCTGCTGGTGGGAGACAGTGATGTGGGGAAAGGAGAGATCCTGGACAGCCTGCAGGACGGATCTGCAGAGAGTCCATACGCCTACAGCAGTGGTGAGTCCAGCGTCATGGGGTTTTACACACACACCAATATATTAATCACCTCCGTCAGGGGTTATACACACACACTCACACTCATCACCCATCAAGGGTTTTAT
>QMIH01000470.1:14897-56569 GCA_003987875.1 Clarias batrachus | reverse complement strand
TATATATATATATATATATATATATATATATACACACACATACATATACAGTATATATACACACACTAATCACCCTCATCAGATATTATATACATGCACACGCACATACTAATCACCTTCATCAAGGGTTATACACACACGCACACTAATCACCATCATCAGATGTTTTACACACGCACACTAATCACCATCATCAGATGTTTTACACACACACACACACATGCACATACACATCACCTCTCTCAGGGGTTATACACACAGACGCACGCACACACTATTTACACCCATCAGGGTTTTTTCTTATATATACACACACACAGACATAACATCACCCCATGAGGGTTTATACACACACACACACACACACATATCTATCTATCTGTCTATCTATCTATCTATCTATCTATCTATCTATCTATCTATCTATCTATATACATATACATACACACACACATGTATATACAGACACACACATTAATAATGCTCTCTACAAGTCCAACACCTCTATCAGGGGTTACACCTTTGTAGACAATGTGTTCTCTCTCTCTGTCTCTCTCTCTCTCTCTCTCTCTCTCTCTGTCTCTCTCTCTCTCTCTCTCTCTCTCTGTCTCTCTCTCTCTCTCTCTGTCTCTCTCTCTCTCTTTTTACAAATGTCCAGCACCAGCGTCAGGGTTTTCCTTCTGTACCAAAGTCATGTTCTCTACAAGTCCAGCATCACCCTCAGGTTCATTTCTACATGCAAATCACACTTTGCACAGATCCTGCACCACCCTCAGGGGTAGCCTCTGTACACAAATCACATTCTCAGCAGGTCCAGCACCACCCTCTGGGGTTATGCATACCCAAATCATGCTCTCTCCAGCACCACAGTCAGAGCTTACTACTCCACAGAGATCACAGCCCCCGCCGGTCCAGGAGATCACGGCCCCGGTCCGGTCATACTTGCCAGAAGGTTGTAGGTTCCAGTCTAGCACCACCATAGGGGTTACTTTTATATGCAAATCACACTCTCCACAAATCCATCACATCTACCACAACTCGCAGCGCACACACACACACACACACACACACACACACACACTCAGAATAAACACATTTCAAGGTAGCTTTTTATGCCTCACATTTATAACCTGACTTTAAGGTTATGAGTTTAACAGCTGCCCCCTTATACTTAATTCAGTTTCGAGTTTTTTTCCCCTCCTCAATCCCAAATTCTTGTCTGTGGTCCAGCTGGAAAAATGCCGATGTTTTCCTTTAGACAGCGGTCATATTTTCCAGATCTCAGTCTGCAGAGCGGTGACGGAGAAAATGCAGCGGCTTGGATGCTAATATTAAACTGGCTACTTTTTTTTTTGTGTGTGTGTGTGTCTGTATTGAGTTAGTTTTTCTGAGACTAGAATGTCAGAATGTTTTCTAAAGAACGAAGCTCAGGACGATGTCTCCTTGAAGAGAACCACCATCGTGTGCTGATGGTTTCAGGGTGTTATCTAATCTGATGTGTTTGTTGTTGATGAGCGTTTGCGTAACACACATCAGCGCGCTGTAGTCTTGTGGGTTTCCTTTAAATACGAGTTATATTCAACTATTAAAAGAAGAAAAACACGACGATAGAAAAGAGAAAATCTACTTCTCATGAAAAGATATATAAAAAATCAAATATATTTAATGAATTCTTTTAATGAATAACCAAATAAATGAGGCACTTTAAACTTGCCCTAGACATTTCCAACATTCGATCATATGACTCGTGTAATTAAAACAAAGGAACGAAACAAACACAAATGTGAATCTGTGTCACGGGCGTATCTGGGCCATCCCATCATTAGACGTTAATATTCTGATAAATGATGTCATGATTCACGGGTATGATGATGTTATAATTTCTTCTGATTATGATGCAGGAAAATTTAAGATAAACCAAAATCGAGTATGAAGCTTTGGCCACCAGAGCCAGTGTTAATCTGCGTTAAATTCTGATTTTAATGTCAAATCTGTCGATGTGAGAGACAAGTCCATGTAGTCGTAAACCGAACTGCACCGGAATTCTGCCCGCACTACAGAACCTCGCAGGCGTCCCGATGCAGCAGGCGGAGCGTTTTCTGCAGGAAGTACCTGTAGTCTGTGACTTCCTCCAAAATCTCAGCACATTTTTCAGTGTTTCTGATTGTCAATGTTTTTGCTAAAATGTTGAAAGGCTTTTAAGAGGAAGTGAACCACCCCCCTCTCTCTCTCTCTCTCTCTCTCTATCTCTCTGTGCATATGTTTGTGTGTAGTGAATTCTCTCAGACGGCTTTAAGGAGTGGGATGTTGGAAAGCATTTTTCTCACCACCTCATCTCTGTCCAAACCCTGGAAAATCACAGAGAGAGAGAGAGAGAGAGAGACATCTGATCCAAACCCCAGAGTCTTTATTAAACTCTGCAGTGTATCGCTGGTGTGTTTACACTCCGAGGTTTTCTCAGCACTGCCCTGTTTCTGCGTGGCTCAAAAAGTACAGGTGTAAATATTTAAAGAGTTGAGCTGCTGTGAGGAACGCAGGCGTATCCCGCTCAGCTACCGAGATTCCGACCGAGTCACGAACGATAACGGGTCAGGGTCCGGTTCCAGCAGGTGTGAAATATACTGATGTCAAGCTCTGTGTTCTGATTGGTCGGAAAAGTGTTCAATCACAGCTTTATATCAATGCCCTCGTTTCTGTTATCGTGCTTTTTGGTTATTATTGCAACAGCTTATTCGCAGGTCTCATAGAGCTGATTATACAACAGTTAGGGAAGGAGTCTCCAGTGTCAGTGATGAAGGAGAGCAGTTTTAGCACTTTTGCAGACAAAAGACAAACAGGCTGTGTATTAATGCCGAGTATGTCTTACTCTTTAACATCAGAAAAGACGAATCCACGCAAAATGGCGCAGGGAAGATAAAAATAAAAAATAAAACGGCGTTGCGATTTCGATTGTTTGTCCAGAGGAGCGGAGACCGCGCCGCTAATTACAGCGTGCCGTCCTCACTTCCTCAGCAGCACAGAGGGAAGCTGAGACCAGACAGAACGGACCACATCTCTAAACAGACGTGGCGTGATGGTTGTTGTTTAGGCCCCAAAACATGGAACAGCAAAATGGTTCCCACGGCAACGGGCACTGACACACAAGCAACCCATCTTCTCTTCGAGTAAAGGCAGCTGTTTAGAATAAAAACGAGAACGCAGAGAGTTTAGGAGATGTGAAGTGTGAGATTTGAGGACCAGCAAAAAGCCTGGAGGTTCAGAAAGCCTCATCAAAGCTTTAAGAAACCCCTCGAAGAACCATCTGCTGTCTCTCTTTTTTTCTTTCTTTCTCTCTCTCTCTCTCTTTCTCCCTCCGAGACTCGTTCTGCTTTAAAGCACGTCTCACTTCCTGTGCGGACATAAACCAACGCCAACTCGGGAGCTAAGGATGTCAAGCAGGAGATGGGCTGTGGTGAAGGATTCACTCTGCGCGCATGTGTGTGTCTGAGGCGATCCGGAAATAAGACTCTGTCACAGCCCTGTTCCTGTTCTGTTAGAAGTGCTTCAGCAGGACACGTCGGCCATTAGTGAGGACATGAAAATGCAAAGCAGGCTGGAGCAGCTGTTGGGTTTGTTCTCAATCAAAAGCGGTGATTAAAACGGCAGGTCAGATCAGATCTGATGCAGGTTCCAATCCCTGCTGCGTGGCCGTGTCTCGTGTAAACCCGCACCGTAATCCTGGGTGTGTGAACAGCAAGTCGCGTTAGAGATCAGATCAGATTATATAGTGACTTACATGGCGAGATCCAAACTGACTGATTTGGGCTCGATTCACAGGAAGGGTTTAAGGCTGATAAGATTGGCATTAGAGTGTTTGTGGGGGGGTTTCGGGCTCGAGCGTTACACACTTCCAGGATGCCACAGCACTTCTGTGTTTGTTTTTTTGCAGCTCAGCTGAGACGTTAAAGATCCTGACAATATGTTTTTTATATTCCATTCAGGAATCGACTACAAGACAACCACAATTCTGCTGGACGGACGGCGCGTAAAGCTGGAGCTGTGGTAAGTGTGTTAACAGAACTGTGTGTTCTCTCTTACTTTCTCTCTCTCTCTCTCTCACTCACACACACACACACACACTCCAGATCATACTGTAGGTCTAATACGCTGTAAATATGAAAAGAACGGTTGGCGCCCGCCCCCCCCATTTATTTTTCAATTGGCAGAACCGCTATTCCCACAATGAAGTGGGCGTGGCCAATGAGGAAATGTCATGTCATTTTCGAGAAGTATTTAAAACTTCTATAGATGCTAACAAGGTGGCCATGAGTTTTTATTTTATTTTATTATTATTATTAAAACCATGATCTCCAGTCCAGTCAGTCTCATGATCTCCAGAGTCTCAAAAACGCTTCTCAAGTAAACAGTATTTAATTTAGGGTTCAGTAATTAGCAGCAGCTGAGACCGTTTCTCATCAGAGGAAATAATAATACAAAACAGATGATTTTTTTTTTTTTCAAAAATATTTTGAAACTTGAAACATAACATAGTGAGCATCGTTACAGCTGATTGTTTACACTCTCGTTACTTATCAGCTATTTTGTATTACTCATTTCTGTCCACCTGCCCAGTCTCCACCCACCAACCATACCAAGTCTCCTCCCACCAACCATACCAAGTCTCCTCCCACCAACCATACCAAGTCTCCGCCCACCAACCATACCAAGTCTCCTCCCAGTCTCTATGAATCACAAATTCTAATGAAATGAGAAAAAAAGCCTAGCATGAAGACATAATTTAATTTTATAACCTGTATAAATAATTCTGAAAATAATAAAATTTAGTAAATATAATCTGTTAAGCCGGATGTTGATATCTCACACACACACTTGTCAGAGCTCCATAGCTCCCTCACTGTCCTCCTTGCTGAACGTCAGTCCAGGGCTTTACAGAGACTCTGAGCGATGAGTCGAGCGGTTTAAAGCTCTTAGTCGCGATACAGAGACGAGTCAGACCTGTCAGACCGCAGCTGCAATTAGACCTCCACGTCCCCATCGATCCTGCCGGAGACGAGGAGGCCGGGCTTCGTCACCGTGGCGGCGCTTTAATATAAATCGTGGTGTGTGTTAATGTTCAGGATGGAAAAGGAACAGCGCGGCCTTCCTGTTAATGATGAGTCAGGCTCTGGGAGAAGGAAGAGTGGAAAAGTCATGTGTGTGTGAAGTGCGCTGGAAGTGTGTGTGTGTATGTGTATGTGTGTGTGTATGTGTGTGTGTATGTGTGTGTGTATGTGTGTGTGTATGTGTGTGTGTGTGTGTGTGTGTGTGTAAGCCATTAGAGCTGTGCATTACAGAGTCAGTGCTGCAGAGAGACAGTGTAGTCTTAAACCTGCGTCTCTCAACACCACAATCACTGCATGAACATCTTGTTTTTAAAGATGACAATGCAAAAGTTTACACACCTTCAGAGCAAGAACTTGTTTCTAGGAGTTCACTTTATAACCAATTTTATTTTTGCCAAGTTGTGGTGGTCGAGTGCTCGACTCTGATTGGTCGGATGCCGTGGACGGTAGCTCCCGGGTTTATATCGCTCTAATGCGCTTGCTTTAACAGGTTGCTGTTGCCATAGTAACAAATCGTACACACCGACGTGGACGGCAGGGATTTATACATCTTTTAACAGAGTAGAGTGTCAATGTAATGACTTCTAATGTAGGGAGACATGTTTGTAAAGGTCACATCACGGTGGAGTGAGGAGTTTACGTGCGTGTGTGAGGGAGAGAAGCACGCGGGTGTGTCCAGTCCTCAGTTTCACAGTAAACATAAGTGTTGTGTGTGCACACACTTTACATGCTACACATCAGGTGTGTTGTGTTGTGTGTGTGTGTGGAGTCCCAGCATGATCTCAGAGGCTGTTAAACCGGTTTTTCGTGGCTGTGACTAACACGAGTCACTTTATTATTTTTCCTTTTCTTTTTTTTTTTTTTTACAAATCCAACAGCTCTGTGCAGATCCAGAACATTCTGTCACCGTCATGAAGGTGAACAAAAGGAGAAAAGGTTGTGTTTCATGCCCTGACATGTCTCTCTGTGTGTGTGTGTGTGTGTGTGTGTGTGTGTGTGTTTACAGGGACACGTCAGGCCAAGGCCGCTTCTGTACTATTTTCCGTTCCTACTCCAGAGGTGCACAGGTGAGAGACCCGGTGTTCATCACACCTCACAGGTCACAGTGGTGAAATAAACATAAGTTAAAGCACAGATCAAGTAGGACGACATCATCTCTCTCTCTCTCTCTCTCTCTCCCTCTTCATACATCTGTCTATCAAAAGTACCTGCATACAACAGCAGTGGAGTTGGTTAGTAAACACACTGCGCCTTGTGGTCGTGTTTATTTAATAACGTATTTCTCAGGAACAGAGTTCATTGTTCAGAACCTCATCAACTTGTATGGTGAAAAGATTCCCAACTTGGTTTACTCTCGTCTTTACACAGTGAGGCTGAAAGGTCTGGATCCACAGACTAACGAGGAAATGCAGCAGGAAATTCTCTAGTAACCCTTTTCCACCACAGTGTACCAAGTCATGTCTGGTGCGAGTGCCGGTTCAGAAGCGAACCGAAGCGAAGAGTCGGCTTTGTTTTTCCATGTGCTCGAGAGATGCGTCTTTACGACACGGTATACGTCCATGTACGTCCATACTTGACGAGCAGAACAACGGCGAACTTCAACAAGGCTTTGCGAGTCTACTTTAAGATTAAACCAGTACAAGAAGGAATCTCTGCTTTTTTTGAGAGTTCATCTGTCTTTATCTATCTTGTCTTAAGTACAACACTACCCTACACATGACTACACTAGTCCAGTGTAAAGATGGTGGATAATGTTTTTGGGATGTGCTAACCCCGCCTCCAGCCTCCAGCCCCTGATGTAAGCAGTTCTTTGTTCTAGCCCAACAAACTGTCTGTGCCGCCATGGAACCGGTTTTTCTGTCTGAGGGCCGGTGCTTTGGCCGTCTGAAATCAAACAAAGAACTGGTTGGAAATCGGGCACCGACTCGGAGCTACATCTGGAACTGCCTTGATTGGAAAGGGGTACATGTGAATTCTTGCTTACAGACAAAAGCGGGTTTCTTTTCCATCTTCTGGCGTTAGTTTTAAAAAAAGGTATGAAGTAAAAAAAAAAAAGTGCCTCTGGACCCACGGACCTTTAGACCCACCCTGTACGAGTGACCTTTATTTTAATGTTACAAATGTTTTCCATTTCACACTTTACTCATCATTTGACCTTCAGATGCTTCATCAGCGTTTCAGCTTCAGCGTGTAATAAAGAGCGGTTTTAACCCGTTTATTTAGCTTTTTTTGTATTGTAGCATCCTGTTTTCTGAAACATTACATTGATTCAGTAACCTATCATGGTTGTTTTGTCTAGCAGTTCATGCATCACAAGACTGACGCCAAGACCAAATGTTCAAAAATTAATATTTGCATTTGAATTGGTTAAATGTTGCAGTTCTTCTATAATCCTATAAATTATTTATACATCGGCTTTTAGTACATTATCATGTGTGGTAGGATTGAAGTTTATTTAAAATTGTAATAAGTAATATTGAATCAAAACTTTTATAAAATCGTGATACAAATAAAATCGGCACGTAGATGTTATGATAATATCGTATCGCGACGTCCCTGGTGATTCCCGTCTCTTAGAAACTTCATGATCATCATTTTTGAAACCTGTCCCGTGGAGTCTATAAAGCTGCGATGTGTGAATGTGTAACTTGTAACTAATAATTCCTTCTTCCTGTTTTTTGTCCTGTTCAGGGCATCCTGTTGGTGTATGACATCACTAACCGCTGGTCCTTTGACGGGATCGACCGCTGGATTCGAGAGATCGATGAGGTGAGAAGCTGAAAGTTGAAGCAACTTGGAGAACGTTTTGCCCAAATAAATGACAGATAAACAAATGAACAGAGAACATAGTGTTTGTGTTTATAGAGTTCTAAGTGAAACAATACAAGTCATTGAAGTTAGATTGTCCTTCCAGTGACCAGAGAAACTCAGGAATTTTAACCATTTTAATAATGTTGTAGAAAGTTGAGTGGTTTTCAGAGCAAATTCACGAGTGTATAACCAGTTACACATCGCAGACGTTAGAGAAGAGAATTTCTTTCCACCATGTGGCTTCCACGGTATCAGTTACGAGTCTCTTACACTTCAGTGTATTTTCAAGCACCTTAAAGTTGATTCACTTTGTATCAGAAATGAAAATAAGCCACGTGATTTAGTTTAGTTTTAAGATTAGAATTTTAATCTTCCGGCCCATCACTCGTAGAGCTGAACAGTTCAATGGATTATTGCGATTTAATGTTCTTTTATTGGTCGATTTGATTCCCTGCAGTAATGGATCAGTTTTTAATTAGAAATTCACACTTGTAAATAATATTTAGAGAAACCTGCTATCAAATTGGCAAATTCCTTGAAAACGTCTCTCAGCTTTTGCAGAAAATACAAACCACTTCCATCTTCTGCGCTCTGGTTTTGCAAGATTATAATTTCTTCTTCTTTTATGTTTAATGAGCAGCTGGTGCAATACTGCCACCTAATGGAGTGAAGTGTTTAAGTAATACTTTTTGTTGAGGTTTAGGTAATACTAGCTAGCATTGTTACCTTCAAAATCTATAAGAAATCTTGCTGTTTGAAACAAACATTATTGCTGTTGAATCGAAACCCGCAACACTCAAAAATGAATCTACATCTGATTCATTGCTCTACTCGGAGAACGAAAAAGTGTGTGCGTTTGTGCTGCTTTTATGTACATAAGTAGAAGAGATACTAAGAGATACCACACCGTACTGCAGCAGGAAGGGCTGAGTGTTTATAAATTGCTGTGTGTGTGTGTGTGTGTGTGAGAGAGAGAAAGATGGGATTCAGAGGAGTTTTCTTCTTCCTGCCCCACATTTTCAAAAACACACACTCCTTCATTTCAGCATGAAAGTTTTTTATTTGAATGCCGGTGATTACATGGCGGAGTGTGTTGATCTTGCTCTCGTGTATCTGCAGCATGCTCCTGGCGTTCCTCGGATCCTGGTGGGGAACCGGCTGCACTTGGCGTTTAAGCGTCAGGTTCCCACGGAGCAGGCTCGCTCCTATGCCGAGAAGAACGCCATGACCTTTTTCGAAGTGAGTCCGCTCTGCAACTTCAACGTCATCGAGTCGTTCACGGAGCTGTCGCGCATCGTGCTCATGAGACACGGAATGGAGAAGTTCTGGAGGCCCAACCGAGGTCAGTCTGTGTGTGTGTGTGTGAGAGATGCAGAGGTTGAGTGTTATGTCTGTCCAGGCCACGCCCCTCAAAACACACATTAGATATGATTATCTAATCATGCAGCAGCAGCAGCACAGTGCATAAAAAAACACAGATACACGGCAAAGAAACATCAGGAGGAGAAAAACATCTGACTCTGGTGTGGTTTTGGTTGCCAGACAGGTTGGGGTGAGGATTTCAGAAACTGCTGAATCTCCTGGGATTCTCACACACACAACCTCGGCTAGAGTTTACACAGAATAGTGCGAAAAAAAACGAAGAGTTTCCTTGCTGGCACGCAGCAGTCCAACAGCTGCAGCAGTCGAGGATCAGGTTCTGCATGTATCTGCAGTTTTAGGCATTGTGCTGCTGCTGCCACATGATTGGTTGAGTATATACCTGGAAGAACGAGCAGGTGTATAGGTGTTCCTATTACTGATGACCGGATGCTTCTGCTAAAATTTGTGGACGTGGTGTTGAAGAACATAACGCCAGACTTTGATTGGAGTGACCGCACGGTTTCACGATTCACACAGTTTTGCTGTAGTGATTACATTTCTAATCTTAAACATGCTCCTCTGTGTTGGGCACCGCGTCTCTCAACGCCAGTCAAACGGCGTAGGTGAGATTGTGGTGTTACTGGTAGAATCCCGGAGTTGATTGTTTTTCAGTAACTGCACATCTACAAGTGTTTCCAGTTTCTCAAAGATTACGATTCTTATTAATTAAAACACGTTCATCTGTTTATAGACACATTTATTGCCGTGGAATTTCTGTGAAAACAGTTTGGCTGAATTAATTAAGAACACAACGAACCTACAACTTGGCATTATTTGTTTTATTTGTGGTAAAGTGGGTGGAGCTTGTTGAAGGTGTTCTATGTAGTTGAGTGTGTTTTGTTATGTGTGGCGTTAACATTAGCATGACTCTGTCTCCGTGTTTACCTTCCCAGTGTTCAGCCTGCAGGACCTGTGCTGTCGCGCCATCGTCTCCTGCACGCCGGTGCACCTGATCGACAAGCTGCCACTCCCCGTCGCCATCAAGAGCCACCTGAAGTCCTTCTCCATGGCCAACGGGATGAACGCGGTCATGATGCACGGACGCTCGTACTCGCTGGCCAACAGCGGCGGCAGCAAAGGCAACAGTCTGAAACGCTCCAAATCCATCCGGCCGCCGCAGAGCCCGCCTCAGAACTGCACGCGCAACAACTGCAAGATCTCCTAGCCTGGAACAGTTGGGTGGGGATCCAAGCTCCGCCCCTAAACGCTTCCTTGGGACTCTCAGGAGGATACGACGGATCATATCCGCTGCAGTTAATCATACTACTACAACCACACACACAGCTCGCCGAACACGTCCTGCATCCGTCCGTCTGGAGAATCTGCACAGAATCAGCGTTCAGACAAACCAGGGGTGGTCAGGTTCTTCACTCAGCTCGTTAAGCTTCGGTTCGTTAACAGCATGTTTTTCAGTTCCAAGAAATTTGGATCAACCCACCGGAGGTTTCGTTTCTCTCGGCTGATGGATGGCTCGTCATAAACACGGCCGCGTCCTGCACGCCACGCCACATGACGGTTTAGAAGTGCTAGCGTAACTGTGAATTGCACTGTGAGGTCGTGGTTAACACATTGATGAACGCTGATAGTGTGACTGTACTGTTTGATTACAATAATTTCTGGAAAAAATCACACGTCCTCGGGGGAATGGTCCGTTTGAGAGACACGTCCACGTTCTTTTCACTTGCCTTCTCTTTTCTGCTCTTTTGTTTGTAAACAAACAACGTGGTCTTGCATCAAATAGTTTTTAGTGGAACATGTACCCGTCTGCGCTGAGCCCTTGTGCTGAACCACCTGTCTGTCTAATCTGGCATTGTTTAAAGTTTTTAGTTGGGTTTGAAGGAGTACTCCGGTCCTTTTAAGTCTAATCTCGCCCGCTGTACGTCTGAAGTGTTTGTGTGATGATCAGAGATAACAAGTTGCAACGCATTTCCCTGTACGGAATCACTCGCTCATAGTTAAAGTTTCACCTACAAACAAGCATGTTTTGCTCGACTTCGAGGTTAATTGAACAGGTTTTATGGGGTTTATTCCTGATCAGATCAGGGCATCGTGTTGGTTCTTGTCTGTGATAATCACACTCGCACACGGACCTCAGATGTGCTAGTAAAAGTGCTGGAGTATTTCTTTAAATGCACAGGGTTGAGGCGTTTCAGACGCAGTCCTGTTGTTTTCAGTGTTTCTGTAGCAGTGTTAAAATCATGGCCTTTTAGCGATTACTCGATTTATACAAAAAATCTCAGCTGAGAACTTGAATATTATAATAATATAAACATTATAACTATTAAGCACAAACCCTGTAACAATACAACTGTTTTTTTTGTTTTTTTTTTAAAGAGCAATCAGACCCGGACACCCCCCCCCCCCCCCCCTCACCAACTGCACAACCCCGCGCGCTCCTGATTATTTCGCTAAATTATTTATGATCTCTGTGAAAGGAGCAGCGACTTATTTTGAACCCTGATAAATAATGAATTGCCGCCGATCATCGAAAACGCAGCATGAAGTCTTCGAGATCTTTCTCTCTCTGTCTATCTCAGGGATTTTGCTGGAAATAAATAAATAAACAAATCCAGATCGATAAACGTGCCACGTTCTCACATTCGGCGAGAAACGGAGCGAAGCAGGACATCTGGAAGTCACCCGTCCTGCTCGAGCCCGAAATGTGATGGCATCCTGTGTGAGAGTGAGTGTTTAGAGAGCGGTGACCCCTGTTCATCATTTAGTCAAGTTACAATCAGTCTACAGTCATGGTTTAGTTCGTAACGTTCGTTCTGGAGAGCTTAGTTAGAAGTCGTCTTGGGGGTTCTGTATCGTACGGTTAGGCTGTGCATTGCATTGCTTTTTTTTTTGTTTGTTTGTTTTGGTGCCTCTAGTTTTAATTTTTTGTCTTTTCCTTAACCTCTTTTAAACCGCTTTAAATCACAGGAAGTGTTTTACAGACGCAGATTAAACCTGGTAATGAATTCATGATTGGTAGACTTTGGTTTAGGTTTAATCTGTGTGGGAAAACATGCCCTGCGGTGTTGGGTAAATAAAATGGAAGGGAAGAACAATGTGAATGCAATGAGCACACAGTTGTAAACACTATTATTTTTTTCCTCCTTGGGTGTAAGCTAAAAGCTGCTGAGTAATTTAAGGAATCAGTAAAAATGTTCTTGGAACGAAGAACCGAACCGTTTTTAAATTATTGACTGTACAGTTCTTAGTGTATGAAGAAAAGATGCCTTTTTTCACAATAAAAAAATCAATTCATTTCATGGTTTTATTTTTTTGATTATTGAACTTGCATCTACTACAACGATGCATATACATTTTTCATGTTTTAAACTAAACATCTTTTACAGCTTTACATAAAGTGAAAAGTGCATAAGCTGTGTATGGAAACGCTGCCACCTACTGGACAGAATTCTATATTACAGTACAAATCTTCACGCTGAACCACAGCTACGGGGTATTTTCTCTGGAGAAGGACTGAATTATGTGTGTGTGTTTTCAGCAAATGTTAAACCGAACAGTGTGTTAAATCCAGAAACGCAGATCTTGCTCTGTTTGTAAACAGTCCTCGTCTGATGGGAACAGGTTTACAGGAACCTCCGAATTACTCACCATCGCCAGGCTCAAAGTCTTTAAAAATATTCCCTCACATTTCCAGCGGTAAGGTGTTCATCCAGTTTTGACTGAAGTATGTTCTCTCAGTGTGTTCCTAAAAAAGGAAGAAAAAAAATCCCACCATCATTATGGATCTATATGACCACACACATGTACCATCGTCATAACACTCATGTCCTGCAACACGTCTGGAATAGATTAAAGATCCACAATTACGATATTTCAGTGACAGTTCAACAGACCTGACAAAAGCGTTGGAGAGAAAAAAAAAATAGCACAAATTATTACTTTCCACACTTGCACTTATTGTAATAATGCAGGCGAGCGTTTTAAGATTTTAAAACAAATGCAGCAGATACAAAACATAAGATACAAAAAGTCCAAAATTATCCACATTGCACTCCGTGCTGTACTCATTAGAACCTTCACCCTACAGTCGACTGAAACAAACTAGCTGAGTGTGGAAAAGAAGTGTATAGTGACAGTAGATGTGACTTGGAATGCACAGTAAATGAGCTGTCAGGGGTTTAAACAGCCTTCATAATGTGTGTGTAAATATGTTCCTCCTGATTGTCAATTACAAAATATGTATTGGATGTCGGCGCAGACATGGGACTGGGAGCGTGACGATCTCTTCCAGGATATCAAAGGGCAAGTTCACTGGTGAAAATAATTGCACTTTTTTAAAAAATTTTTTTTACTGAATGCAATGATGGCCTCGGAGTAATAATAATAATGAAAAACCTAGTTTTCAGTTTTAAGAATAAAATCTAATATTTATCAAAGTTTTTTTTTTTTTTTTTTTAGAACTTTAGCTACTTTACAATGTTTTGGCCTGGAAACTTACATCAGTCGCATCCATTTTTACTTTTTATTCATCCGTTTTTACTGCTCAGTCCGTTTTCTTCTCTTTTAAGAAAAGAGAACTTTAATTTTTTTTTTTTACTGTAAATGTTGTAAATGTGTACAGTTACAGCAGCATTACTTTATTCATGACTAAAAATAAACCAAGAATAACATTAACCGACTCAATGCTTATTCATGAGTGTTGAGTTTCTTTACTTAAAACACACTTTTTCAACATCAACACCAAACACCCTTCCCTTTACAGCAGGCCGTGTCTCCTGCCACCCGCCCTGTATTACTGTGTATCTTTAAAAACTGAGCCATCGGCCTAATTTGCGAAAGACTGTGTTGTTAAATTGCACACAAGGCGGCCTGCAGCGTCCCGTGCAAAGTCTAAGGCTAGGGTCGTCTCACCTGGGGCCTGAAGGCTGCGGAGGCTCTGCTCTGTTTCTGGACGCTCTGTAATCTGTTCAGCAGGAAGGTCTTGTCCTTACCCTCCTAATAAACATGCAGAAGGTAAAGGTTATACACGGAGAAGAGAGAGAGAGAGAGAGAGAGAGATCCTGTCAGGAAAGAAGTGCTTGAGGTCTATTTTTAAAACTCACGTTGACAATCTGCTCACGCAGGGTCCGGATGAGCTGCTTCCTGCCCTGAGCGACTTGCCACAGGAAGTAAGTCAGGACGCTGGAACGGACAGGGAGGACATCAGAGAGGAATTAACTGTGCTTTAGATTTAGTTTGGAAGTAGAAATGTCTTCGACCTTGTCCTGTGTACGTTTCGAATGAGCATCATGAAAACACACCTAAGCCTCACATCTTCAGGACTGCAAAATGTATTTAATCAGAAGGGAGTGGCCGAAAACATTAGCGTCTTGTTAATCTGTTCCACATGTTTATTATATATGCGTTTAACAGGTGATGACTGGAATCGACTGCTATTGGAAAACAATATCCACATGAGTGAGAACCGATTGAGAGGAAGATGAAGGCCGAGTGGCAGAACAATACCAAAAATATCTTCTCTCTGGTTCATGAAGCTAATTAATGTTAAAAAAAAAAACTCATTAATGTGATGAGATCCGGCTGCGTTCCTCAGTGCTGAGGAGGTTAGAGCGCTGCAGGGCAGGTGGAGGTGTACAGCTAATTAAAGTAAGGAAGTAAGTGTGAGGCTAATTAACCAAACACCTATAAATATATGCGCCAATAAGTCCAGTCAAAAGCATCAGTCTCCAGTTCAAATCCCTTGCCTGTATTGAATGTGCATGTAGAGCTCTACAGAGCAGAAAGACAGCGTGAGATCTTGTAACTCATCTGGATGAGCGCTCACATGAGTTTGCTGGACTGAACGCAGTATTTTTTTTTGTAATTCACGGTTGCATATTTGGAAATGAAAAATTCTATAGAACTGAAACCATCGGTGAGGCGGGTATGGCTCACGTGGATGAACGCTCTCCAGGGGCTCGAATCCAGGGGTTTACTTTAGCTGTAGAGATTTAAAAATAACGGCCTGACATCACCAATAAACGTCCAACTAACTAAGACGGATTTAATATCACATATACAACGTTACAGGATGTTCCACTCTGTGAAACTTTAAGGGTATCTAACAGAAATGTGCAACGATCGTCAGTTTTATTTCACCTCCTTTGCTTTGTATTGAAATATTTAGCATTTAGCACTTGACACGACCGTGTACACGAACACTGAGCAGTGATCCAAAGGCCTTACATGATGATGAGAGAGATGAGGTAGAAGAACAGCTCGCTTCGCAGCACGTGTTCGAAAATCCACCAGGCCCACTCAGACCCCGGGACCGCGCTCAGCCAGCTCATCCACTGGTTCACGGCCTGGAAGGGTGTGCTCAGACCCTGGAAAGGCCCGCAGCGCTCCGAGGGCTGTAGACTACAACACAAACACACGGGCGGTGCTCAGAGTGATACACACCGTACACTGTAAACCACAAACTGCTCCAGTATACGCTGCCCCTCCACACACCGCATGTTTCTTAGGTTAAAATGAATCTTCAACCATGTGACAAACAAACTGACTAGCTTAACTCTGGTTTAAAGTATTTAGTGTAATTGTGTTTTTTTATTTGATAAATTTAATTTGGTTGACAATTAAAACTACTAATATATTGATTAATCAATTATGTAGTTAATTATTTAGATTATTATTCTAATTACTAGTAATATTAACAATATTAATAATGCCAATACTTTACTTTAAGAAGAAGAATTGAATGAATGAATGAATGAATGAATAAAAACAAGTGTTTATGATTTTTGTTGCGCTCCATTTTTTTCCTTTTCATTTGTGCGGCAATTCCTGTATCACACTGACTTAAATAGTCGATAAAAAAAATTTTAAAAACATTTTTTTAAAATGTGTATATGTTGCATTTGAATTTGTAAAATGTTGCTGTTCCTCTATAATCCTGCAGGTGGTGCTCTCTAAACTTATCACACAAGTTTGCTTTGAATTGTAACAAAATCTGAACGAATTTTAATCTCGAATCCAGATATTCATAAAACCATGATAATTAAAGAATCAAAATCAAATCAAATCAGCACCTGGTACTGTGATAACATGGTGAAAGAAGGCATTTGGACCTCCTCCTACCTCCAGACGGTGTAGGCCACCAGGGAGAGCACTCCTGTGAACGAGGGGAAAAACAGGAGCGCTATGTAGACCGTCTGCATCTGAGCCGCTCTGCCGGTCTGCCTCGGGGGCTGGCAGTTCATACTCAGACTGACCTGTGTGTCAGAGCCGGCAACACAGGGTCAAGGTTCACACACACACACACACACACACACACACAAACACACACGGCATACTGAAAGGACGATGACGTACCCTTTTTAGGTAAAAGATAATAAAGAGCTTAATGACTTGGATGATGGGAAGCAGCGGAGAGAAGTAGATTCCAATCCTGCAATAAGGAAACAAAATGTCAAGCCTGATGTAATCTAATGAGGAACTGTTTAACACTCGCGACTCGGCGGTCACGATCATAACGTACCACGCTAGCGTCTGAGCGTAGATAAGATTGAGAACGTTTGTGGCGATATCAAACTCGGGAACGCCAAGACTCGGGATGCATTTCGTTCCGATTATGCTGTGAAAATAAAATAATAAAATAATGATCTGTATAGCACATCTACGTTCTAATCTAATTATTTTAATAACTGACAGACCCTGAATAAGCAGCTTATTCTGAAGGACAGGACTTACTTCCGGAGGAACTCTCCAAAGAATGAGCCGAGGAGGCAGAAGATGAAGTCGACTAGAACCAGACGATAGACGCTCTGACCCACGAACGGTTCCCAGCACTAACAAAAAAAAAAAAAAAACCAACAACACTGTGATCCTGGGTATGATAAAAATAACTGCAGTAATTATTAAAAGACAAAACATAAACGTAAGAAACACCTGACTGATATAAAGATCCCTATAATAATATACGGTGCAAGAGAGAAAAGTTTGCCTGGTTACAGTACGTCTACATTATATTAAATAACCTGGATATATTCAGTCAGTCAGTCAGTCTGTGTAAAATCCTGTTTCGTGCTTTATTATCTTCTCATTGTGAATCGTAGACCTCCTCATACACCCTGATCTGTAAGATCTGAACACAGCTCATGGGTGATAGCGTCTTAGCTAAAAGGCAAGGAATACATGCTAGTGTATGAGTATACAGTTCAAATTTAGCACCAGATTCAGCCTTACTGTCAAAATCACTTCCGTCAACATAGGGATTTAATCCCATTCAGCCAATCAGAGATGAGTATTTTCCGTAGGCGTGGTTTCATGATGTCTATAAGACTTACTGAGGCGGTACTGGAAACGTCTTTAACCCAGTAGTAACACAGTATTCCCAGGATGGACAGCTTCAGCAGGACGTTTCTGAGAAGTTACATTAAAAGAAAAATGAACACTAAGTGTTAAAAAGTGACTTACATTTTATAAATGCAAATGTAATTCTATATTGTATTATATTAACATAATGGACAATTACATGACAGGACATAGTAACTGAGTAATGACAGAGCTGTCAGTGTCTCTGACTGGTCCAGTGGATAATTAAAGAGCTGCCATCGCCTTTGATCCCATTTACGGCTACGTAAGCTCTTTTGCGTTTAGTTACGAACGGTTACTGACCTCATGATGCCGATGTAGATGTTGGTGCGGGGGTTGGGGTAGTGCTCCATTTTGTTAATGAGCGAGAAGATGAGCGGGATGATCAGGTTGATGAGGGACACGACGAAAGGCAGGATCAGCGTAGACGCCTCTGCGTTTATATCGTCCGAGAAAATGGAAACGTCTGGCACCTGCGGGGAAAAAAAACCTGTGCTTTTGAAATCTTTTTAAGTTGTTTGTGCAACAAGAAAAAACAAGAAAGCAGACATGTGTTAAGTAAACAACTTAACAAAAGTAGCAACACTTCAAAAGAAGATTCAAAAGCATTTAACAGTAAATGTGTCGGCTTGACATGCAAGATTGATAAAAGAACTGAAAAATTGAAGAACCCAGGAACTGTACCCATCCGATCTCGCACTAAAGATCACTGGATGATATATATATTTTTTTTCCTGATACTGAAACCTGAAGTTATGTCGATAATTTAATGACATCTTTAAATATTAAAATCCCTTAAAACATTTTTAAAGTTTGTGACATACATGGCTCACACAAAACGCAGCTTTTTCTCAAAGACTATTTTTTAAACTTCTGCAAACATACCCGTAATCTTTGCTAGAGGACCAGATTAAATTCACTAAATTCTAATCGAATAGGTATCAGATCAGTGGCAAATCTATCATATACTATAATTACTACATATCAGCACAGATATAACACAGAGACAGCTTGACAGGTGAGTATGGACATTAAGTTACACGACACTAAGCTAACTATAACGCGACATTAGTTCCCAAGCAAAATGGAGGAGAAGTTAATTATTGCGGTAGCGGGTTTCCCGGTTATTTATGCCATGTCCCTGTGTGTGTACAGGGACGTTAATAAAAAAAAAAAAAAATCGTGGACAAAGATAATAAGAAATATAATATAATAATAAAAAAATATTAAATTAGACTAGCAATTCACAATGAGCAGAAGCCACACCATACAAATGTCTTATAATTTGTTTATTTCTACAATACAGTTCTTTCTATCAATCAAATTCTTGTTTTCTTCCACATTTTGGTCTCCATAAGATCAACAAGCTTGATTGCAAAGCTACCACCACTGTGGTAAAGAGGTGCTGACAGGTCAAATAAATTACGCACCACTTATATCATTCCTATTATAAATGAAAGTATTATACAGATACCGCTAAACAGACTTTATCATCATTCAGTTTCTGTACCAACAGAACTTCTGCTTCACTGTCGTTAAACAGAAAGTCATACATTACATGCATATATTTGGTAATTATCTTTATCTTAATTGAAATCTTTTCTCTGTACTGTACATGACCATCACAATCCCACATACTGTTTTTCAATGTGTGTGGCCTGAACTTGAAGTAAAATCTCACCAGGTGGCTCTGGTGCGACTGCAGGAAGTAGATGGCTGCACAGGAGCCGACCGCGAGGCTGACGCACAGCGTCCACGCCAGGAGATAAAGCGCGAGACGCTTCGCGACGCTGGACGCAGACTCTGTGGCTTTTCTCTGCAGCCGCTCAGATAGAGTCTCCTGCGGAACACAGATGAGAATCAGATCCCAGATCTCACACGGCACCACTGAGAGCCTCTTTTCTGTCCTGTCTCACAGGTTGTGCTGGATTACGCTCGTTTCATGCATCGTAAAAATTGTTTTCAAACGATATCGCCACCGTATCTTATCCTGTACAACTCATTCAGCCTAGTTACTCATAAATAAGATCTTAAGTGGTCACGTGATGTAACAGTACCAGGAACAGGATAATAACAGGTCATATAAGCGTGACCGTCTAGAGCACACAATGCCGTGTGTGAGACGTTAGTTCACACCTGTTTGCTGTTACCTGAGACCTGTTTTTGTTCTATCTGTGTACTCTGGTTCTTTTAGTTCAGCGTCAAAAAGGATTTTCAGACCTGCACTGTTAAACATCATGTATAATCATGACCTTGGCACCTCGTTCGATTTATACAATCCTACTGGATCAGACCTTCAACTGGATGCCCAGGTTGTTCTTGTGGTTCTGGATAGCCTTCTCATTTATCACGCTGAAGTCCCAGCTGCACAAAAGACGCCATGCTCCACCGTACGTGGGGCCGGAGACCAAGACGAAATTCTTCTGGAAGGATCTGGCCATGCTGAGAGCACAGAAAATACAGCCAGGGGTCAAGTAGTTTGTTTGCTTGTTACAGCGCTGCTAATAAACCATTAGGGGTCATTTTCATGTTTTCACAGCACGTCACCTGTAAATAAGCGACACTCCGCATAGAACCAGGTAAGATGCTGTGGTGAAGAAATAAGCCAGCTGCATGTTGTAAGAAGGCGGACTTGATATGACTGCACCGTTATAGCCACCGTAAAAGAATACAGTCTGGTTGAAGTAGCCCTGTTCACACACACACACACACACACACACACACACACACACACACACACACACACAAAGTTTTAATAATAACAATAAAATGCAAGCAAAAGTGTTCTTAGTGCCATCACAGGAACACAGGAAACAGGAAACAATACTCTGTAAATTTTCTGCATATTGAAAGTTTACTGTATACGTCCTGAAGATAAACGCAGTATTAATTAACCTATTGAACAAAAAAATTAATCATAAACCCTGGCACAGTGCACTTTACTGATCATGACAGGTTTTTAATGTATTACATCACTTTCTAAAACTAACTCTAAAAGATGAATATTAATACTGTAAATTACAGGCGGATCTTTAAAAAATACAAAATAATACTAATGGAATAAATTGTAAATGTTACAGCAAGAAAAACAACTAATGATCATTGGACATGTTGCAAACATGTTGCGAACCTTCTTCGGGATAATTTCATGTCAGGGCCTCAAAGTAGAAACAAACAAACAAACAAAAAACATCCTGTTCTTACTTATGCTACAGCCGCTTTAAGTAGTTCTTCCAATCTCTCATGTTAAAAATTTTATTTTTATTTTTATAATAATACAATGAACATAATGCTGAGAAGTGTCTCGAAGATGTCAGAGCTGCTGAGCCAAGTCACGCTAACATTCAAACATAAACACCATCATAATCGTAATAAACTCGCCAGACTAGGAAACGCACACGATGAAAGATCCGCCCCATTATGAAGTTACCATAACATAATGTCAGTCATTAAATTACATCACACAGTTTGTCTGGAGCACCTCTGCTAGTTTTATTTTTTATAAGAGTAGAAACTGACTCACGGCTCCTGTGAGCAAATCCAGACCTCTGAAGTTCACAGTGTGTGTGATGTTGGGGCTGTGGACTATCTGCGGGATGGCGATGAAGCAGAAATTGATAAGCACCGAGATGATGTTGAACATGAGGAGCCACTTGAGGAAGCTGAAGTACGAGAGGACGGAGGTGCCGAAGCGGCCGCCGATCTCCTTTAGAGCATCGTGCCATATTGCCAAATGTCTGCGGGCTGTGGCCACGCCCGTGCCAAACCTGCGGAAAAACTGAGGAGACAGAGAGAGAGAGAAAGAGAGAGAGAGAGAGAGAGGGGGAGACTTGATGTTTTAGTTGAAAATGGATATCAGAGGACTTATAGGTCCAGGGTTAGACCTTAACTTGATCACAAACAATAGTTACACCCAAATTTCACATTTCCTCTCTCTCAAATATAGTATTAACAAATAACTTAAGCTATAGTATATAACTATATCGATAGTATTTTCTATAATAATACTGTACACCTAACATTGTTTACACAACTGGTTCCACATAAAGACATGGGATTGTTTCCAGCAGAGAGGAACCTGTGGTTTGAGAGAGAAGAGACATGCTGCTGATGACATTAGGATACAACAAAACCTCGGCGATACTTTTTCAGCACAAAATTGGTACCAGAACCTTTTCTCTCGTGCCCGTCTCGTCCTCCTGGCTTTTACAGCTCCTGTGTAATCCTGATCTTAGGGCTTTATTCATCATTAAGGAAATATGAAGAGGAAATAAGTGTGAATGTGACAAAATTACTTCTTAAATCAGTCCTCATTACCAGGGAGGTTTGCTGATGGCAGTCGGCGCAGCACGTCGGGAGGAGATTCTTCTTCTTCGAGTGTTTGAATGACATCACTCTGCCCCTGAAAACAAGCCCAAAAGGTGTGTGTTTGTATGTGGAGGCAAATAATAACAACCAATTAGATAATGACATCATTTTACAGAGAAAAGTATTATAACCTGACATATCTCCGCTCGTGGAAGCTCATGGGCAGAGCCCGTATGGCCTGAACTCTGGCTCTGGCTGGGAGATTAATGAGCTCGGACACCAGCTCACGTGTGTCTGAGAAAACACAAGTTTTGAGTGAGCGAGTGTTGACGTCTATTTTTGTACAGGGTTTTTAAAAAACGGCTGCAGCCACAGTTTATTCAACTTTTCGATCATTTACCTAAAAACACTTTTTTTTTAAATACAAGAAATCAACGTAACATTATGTATTGGTATTTCATTGTTATTAACTAGAATTATTTTATATCAGACCTGGAATTGATCCAATTCCCAGTATTGGTATTAAAATAAACCAAGAAACAAACAAGATCCCAGCATATCAGATATCTCATATATTTCAGGTTACAAATAGTGAAGACTAGAATAGAATTTCTGGAAATTGAAATGTTTATAAAACAAAACAATACTTTATTACATGCTATTTTTGAGTGAAAGAGTTTTATTGTTCGAGTTAATAAAAAAACAACAAATAATGCTGTTTGTTTAAAGAAAATCAATATGTGTATTGACTCATTGACTCTAAGCTCCAGTTTTGTGAGTATTGTAAAAGAAAAAATTCCATTATGTACCTGATTATATATTTAAAAATTATTTTATATCATTTACTACATGCTTCTGTTTTTTTGTGTCAATTTTATTAAACATATTAATTGTTTACTTGATTGATGTACATATTTTTATTTATTTATTTACACAACCAGCAAAAGATTTTCATCACATGTTCACACAATTTGCAAATGGCTCTTTTCCTCATTTTTATAAACAGTGAATTTAAAACAACTTTATTTATTTAAGATATTAATTTATAACATATTAAATCAACAACTTTTAATATCAAAGTCACAACCAATAATAATTATTATGAAAAAAGATATAATTACTTATTATCATTATTAATAATAATAATTAATAATGAACTATTTAATCGGTATCAGATAAACGCCTGCAGCCCACCGTTCTCCACCTCCTCCTGGATCTCGTCACGGGTCAGCTCAAAGTTCCCCACAGAAGCCCCGTGGCGGGGAAACAAACTCATCCTCCGCATCATCTTTTTCGTTTTATAAGCTTCTCCTGACCAAAAGAAATAAATCTGCCCTGAGTGTTCTCAGCATTGGAGCACTGGTTGAGAGAGAGAAAGAGAGAGAAGGAACAACAGTTTGCTTTGATGCTTGATTGCTTTGCCGGAACAAGGAAGTGGGGTTTTAATTATTGAGTAGGAGACAAAGTACACACAGGGCGTATCTTATCCCTATCTTTGTATACAGTTGTCTAGGTGACGGTCTATCATGAGCCAATGGGATGCAGCGGGGAGTTTTATTGACACATATCGGATAGCAGAGAAAAAGAGAGAGAGAGAGAGAGAGAGAGAGAGAGAAGTTAGTTGTGCATTAACTGTGCTGCAGTTCATCATGGAAAGTCTTTTTATCTGTTTAAGGATTATACAAAGCACGTAAACCAAAAACCGAACTCATCCCTGCACAAGTTATCGTTCGCTATTCTGTCTTTCTTTATCTCATCGACCCGAGAAAGCCTGTGGAGAGGACGGCACACTGTCTTATTACAAACAACATCGATACAAAGTAAATGGGACCAGGGGAAACGCCACACACCTCAACGAGAAGGAAACACGCACACACACACACTCAGTTCTCAGCTCAGCCCTCTCTTCACGAAACATCCCAAAATCGTCATAAGGAGACAAGTTTTGAGTCATTAATATAAAGTTTGTATAAAGGGTAAATAATCAGATTCTCCAAAATGTTACTGCAGGGTGATGAATGCGAGATTAAAGCAGTCTCAGCAGTCACAATTTGTTAAATCTGACTCTGACTAAAACAAGATGCCTAGAATAATAAAGTCTTCGAGTGGGATAAATTTATGCTTCAAGACATGCTACTTTTTTGCCTTATTGAATTTATGAGAGTGGCAAAAACTTGAAAGTACTGCATTCATGGAAAAAAATTTACATTTTCGTATTTATCTTAAGGAAGTGTAACTTTTGGAATTTTGCTTTGGTGTAAAAGAAATAATCATTTCAGGATGCTGTGTTATAGGAAAATAATCAAATTAAAGATTGTAACCCTAACTCTGCTTCATCGCACCATCACATTGTTGATTATTTTACTACAACAGCATGCTTTTGTGCTTACTATTTTCATGCACTGACTCAGACGCATTGCCTTGTATCGGAAAAAACAAACAAACAAACAAACACACACACACAAAAAAACACAGTAGCACCTGTTAAATATACAAAATTGCAGATTTTGTTACAATTTAAAATCTTGAAGCAAGTTTTACGAGTAGCTAAATGCAGCTCGTTCCTTATAAAATTAGTTTTTCTCTCTTTTAAACAATACAAACTGACTTCAAATTTAAGTGTTTAGCATTTATTATAAATTAAGCAAAAAGCTACATCATTACTGAGCAGTGCATATCTCTGTCATTCGTCATAATTATTATTACGAAAAACAAACTTGGAAAATAGTTTACTCCTTCCACACGGGATGAATATGTAGAAATAGTTCAGAATGCGCCACCTGTACGATTATAAAGAAACGGTGACATTTTACCGCCTCAAATGCGTCTAAAAACTCAATTTGACAGTGAGCGCGCGACAGTGAGAGTCTGGTCACTGGCTTATCGACCGGTTCATCTCTACTATAAAGGTTAAAAAAGTTTTACAAAAAATTATTTTGGAGTCAGTGTGACAATACATGAGTCGGCACATACTGTAAAAGAATAGCGAGTCACAACTGAATTGATGTTTTCCTCATCTCTAATGAAGAGTATGTATATAAGCAAAATAAAAGCACAGGAATAAATTCAAAAGACATTTCTGTACATGACTTAAATTAAATTAATGGCACCCTATGTTACACCCACACCCTAACTTACACAAAGCACTAAACTTTCCTAGTGTTTCAATTTCAGACACGGTCTGGAACATTCCACTACATTTAATCCTGACTAGCAACGTTTATAACAGTTAATTATTTGGAGTAAGAAAAGATGTTAAGACGTGTCTAATTTAAATGATCAATGGGATAAATGAAAAGAAAGGAAACGCCCCATTAACTCGCTAGCTGCGTTAGCAAAAACCAGTTAGCCTAGCTCGATAATTAATTTGCTAATGAAGTAATGAAGTTATCATTACTTTTAATTACCTTTAGTCAGATACACAGTTTTCCAGACATTTAGACAAAACGTACGCACTTACGTAGTTATTTTAATAATATTACAAAATGAGTGTAAACTGTGTATAAAGTCAGATGAATTATTAACAGTGATCACAAGTGAGCTAGCGAGTGTTTATTCACCTCAGGAACAACCGTTAGGCCCGTGCATTAGGCGCGTGCAGCGCGTGTTTTGTGGTTAATCCCAAATCTATCGCTGTTTTATATGAAGTGAACTATAAAGGGTGTAAAGGCTGTCAATACAGTAGCTGCATCGCACCAAGTCCACTACAGTATAGAGAGCAGCGAGATTTCAGACAGAGCCCGATTCACTTGACTGATGCAGATCTGGTGGCTGTGACCGTTACTGAGAAGATTTTAAAACAAACAAACAAACAAACAAACAAACAGTAAATGGATTTAATAAACATACAAAACAAACAAACAAACAAAACAGCTGTAACACTAATAGCAATTACAATAATAATTTTCAGTTAAATGGCTCCAAAAGTTAACAGAGTCAAAATGAAACTTTGTACACAATGTGGAAAATAATTGATTTTTGTTAGCTAATGTTTAAATTGATGGAAATATATATATATATACGAAACGATTTAATTAACGGATAAATATTGTTACATACACTTACTGTATAAAGCAAGAACACAGACTAAACACAAGGCTGTAAAACTAATAGTTAATAACATTATAGTCTGGAGTTAAAATGACTCCAACATATCAATAATTAAAATAAAAATTTCTATCTATCTATCTATCTATCTATCTATTAGAACAAAAGTTTAATTTAAATTTAATTCACTGCAAAACCTTTCCAGATTGAGACGGTCATATTTGACTTCTTAATTCTATTTTTAAATATTTAAATAGCAGTGTAAACACCCGTTTAATTTTTACCTTTGTTCATTTTGTGAATAATAGAATAAAGTGGTACTTCTCCCTCTTTTTTCTGACCTTGACCTAACTCATAATCTCATCAGTATAAATTTGACAAGATTTTTTCTTCCCTGCCTGTATGCTGTCACATCCTCTGCCTGTAGGTGGCAGTGTTGCTACACACTTTACAGGTCTTTAGCCCATCAACAGGATGCTGTGTAAGATGACAACCATCCAGCCCTGCAGAATCCTACTGCTGAATTACTGAACATATTGTATTGCCCTCCTGTTATATAAAGCAACATTCAGAAATTTAAAACAAAAGGAAATATGTTTGAAAAGACAGACATCATGTCATTGATGCTAGTAGAAAATACAGTATGTTTAGTGGGAAAGAAGCTAAAATGTTTTCTTAAGTGATGCTGATCAGAAAAAAACATGCATTTTGCTGCACTAGAGCTGAATGCTAACAGATAACGTACACTGCTGTAGGCGTAGAAGGCGCTAAGTAGGAGGCGTGGTCTAAATATTAAAGAGAATCTATTCCTATTTGAATATTTCTCACCTTGATATTTCAGTGTTACTGTGTGTCTAATCAGACAGACATGTCACCTTTCATTTCTCGCCGCTACAGGTCCCTGACTCTGTTAGCTCGGGTGTGACCTCAGACGTCGGGCTAATTAGAGGGTGAGAACCTCTCCACACTCGCAGACTGAGGAGTAGAGCTCTGACTCGACCTCTGACGGAGTCTCACACCAACGCATGTCAGCCATTCACAAACACCAGCAGCCTTGAAGGTCAGCGTGTCAGCGCAAATCTTTCAGTGTCCAGCATCTGAATCTGAATCTGTGATCGCGGGATACAAACCATCGCCTCGAACCATTGCTCGGGCTGATCCTTTGGCATGTACGCCGAGGTTTCTTCTTTAGTTTTTACCTGTGAATAATTTTGATTAAATCTTCGCTCTAATCATTTTATCTTTAAAATTAAGCTTGGAAGGAAATAGCAGAGATCGTCTGTGTCTCCGGTGAGTGTACGTAACTAGCATACTTAACCTGCTTTACTAATCTGTGAATGAAGCTCGAAGTCGCTTTAACTAGTCAGCTTTAAAAGCTGGATATAACTCATAGCATATTTAAAAGAAAAAAAAAAACATATGTCTGGATTGCTAGTGAGCACAGGGTCAGGTTTCAGGTAAGAGGCGTGGCCTATTAATAATCGGGGGCATTTGCGTATCTCGAATTCTTATTCTGCCCTTAAATGAAGATATTTGAGCTGAGTGTGAGGTGACTTATAAGTCTCCTTTACTTGTTTGTGTTTCCAGTAAAAAAAAAGAAAAAAGGACATAAATAAGTAAATAAAGAAGCAACAAGGTAAGAAGTGAATAACTGTGAAAGCTGAGTTCGGTAGAATTTTGGAAATATTGCGGAAATGCCCCGGCTATGACACGCTCGCTCCTGACAGACAGAAGCAACACAAGAGGAGAGCGAGATCGGTAAAATAAGTGCCTCTGTGACTCTGTCAAAAATGACTCATGAAATATTTATGGCAGTAATGGGGAGGATTATTCTAGTGCGGCGAAACCCGATCAGAACGGGTAATCATATCTACTGCGGAGGGAGAGCTGCTGATCCGCCTGTGGGGGTGAGGAGACGAGGCAACAGAGACGAGCGTCTAAATCAGGCATCGTTTTGAATAAAGGCCAGGGATACTCACACACACACACACACACACACGCACGCACGCACGCACGCACTAACCACAATGAAATGCAGAGTCAGGGATGGACGACATCTCGGTGTAATTAAATGATGTGGCAGACTGCTCCGGTTCCCCGTTTCATTCCCGCGGACTGCGTTTCTCTCTCGCTGGCCTCCTGCGTATAACTGTAACCATAAAATGCGGCACGTCTGCGCTGCTTATCAAATGGGGAAAGAATGCAAATCTGTGAACATTTCACTTATTTTGTTTTATTATCTCATAGGCTCATACACCCCCCCACCACACACACACATACACACACACACTGTCCCTAAAGACTTAATAATTGCGCTTTCACATCAACCCAAAGGCTTAAAAACACACAAGCATTAGCATTCAGTCATGTTACGTATAAGCTTCGTCAAAAACGTGACAAAAGATATCATGTCATGGTAGGGAAGACACACACACACACACACACACACACACACACACACACACACACACACATACACACACCGATCAGTCGTAAGATTAAAATCATCTATCTGAATGCTACTGTGTTCCTCCTTATGTTCCTGAAGCTGCTTGGGCATCGATGCCTGGACTCCACATGGCCTCTGAAGGTGTGCTGTGATATCTGTGACCCAGGCAGCAGATCCTGTAAGTTGTGAGGTGGGGTTGTAGCCATATTTGTGAGTGAGTACCTTAAGGGTCAGATCATGAAGATGTGTGAATTCCAGAGTAATTCAATAAACTGCACCCTGGAGATATTTCATTAGAGATGCTTGAATGCAATGGAACTCCTGGATGCATTTAATCTAATGAAGGTGTTTGATTTCTAGGGAACCTCACCGAACTCCAGCTTGGAGATGTTTCATGAAGGTGGTCAAGTTACAAGGAATTCCTGGATGAATTCCATCATGAAGATAGTCCATGGAGATGTTAGAATTCTAGGGAACCCCACTAAACTCTATTACAGAGATAGTCCATAAGGATGTTGGAATTCCAGGTAACTCCAGGAGGAACTCAAGATATTTCATTACAGATGTTTGAAAACTAAAGAACTCCTGGTTGAATTCCATCCTGGAGACATTTTATGAAGATGATTAAATTCCTGGTAACTGCAATGAAGTTAATCCTGGAGATATTTCATGATGTTCATGAATCATGACTGGCCGCCATCCTCTTCTCCACAACCGTTCCTGATGTCTTGGTTAACACAGAAGCCCCGTGCCTCCACCCTCACTCCTGTCATTATTTCAGCTCTAGCTAACCCGCTCCCGTTTGCCGAGGATCTGAACCCTGATCCCAGCATCATGTCCGTCACAGAGCTTAAGCACAGACTCTGTGTGATGTGAAGCAGAACGCACTCCAAAGCCGCGGAGGTAATTCCACATGATCCTGAGCTAGGTGTTAGACTGAATCCAGCTCGGAGTCCAGTGCTGAACGCTGATTCAGCTCAGAGCTTAATGACCAGGTCAGAACCAGAGCCCCACTGGGATGATAGAACATGTACAAAACAAAAACCTAACCTGTATTTATTTTTATACCTTTACAGTCCCTAAAATCATATAAACTGCAAGACACCGTGATAGTGCCTCATGCACAGAATTAGAACTCGTTCCCTGAATATTCCTCCGATAAACAAGGACGGCTGGGTCAGGACGTGAGGACGGTTCTGCTCTCACACGTCCATCGTGAAGTGTCATTTGAAATGCGTGTGCAGTAGAACCTGCTCCATCGTTACTCACTGCGTCGGGTCGAGCAAATATTTATTCACCTTCAGTAATAAACGGAACGTCTGAGCGTGTGTCAGGTGGGCTCCAGGAGATGAGGACATGAAGCACTTCTCAATCTGTGAAATATTACTTTTTATTTACAACTTATGAGTTCGTCTCTGTGCTAGCTTTGTTCTTTGGATATTTATAAGCACCTCTATGGATCTCAACTTATATTAACACAGAGACTCGGTGTGTGTCAGGAGTGTGTCAGGAGCTCTACACCACTGCATGTCTGTGTGAGAGAGAGAGAGAGGAAATAAGAGAGAGAAAGAGAGTCCAAAACTAATATAAATCTGTATTAAGGTGAATTAATAAGGTTTCACTCCACACTACATTTTTATTTAAGCCTACTTATCCGTTTTTTTTTCCTTCACTCCTTTAATCACTAAACTTCTAACACTGTAACTCCAAAACGATCCTCATGAGCTGCAGTTTTACTAAATGACATCGTTGTTCTGAGTAATTATTACCATCATTTATACACAACACTCCTTTTACCCCCCCCCCTCCCCCCTCCCCCCTAATGTTAGAGTGCTCTAGATTTAATGGGGTCCCAGAAGAACAATTAAAAAAAACTTTCAGGGTTCTAGATCTAACTTAAGTGTAAATAATTGACATTAATTCCTAGGTGGTGTTTAGCTCCTTAATGGGTTCTACATGGAATCATGTCCGACCCAGAACCCTTCTACAGCAAGGTTCCACACAGAAGCGTTCCGAAGAGACCAGGCAGTATTCTTATTTAATGAAAAGCTTATCTTAGTCTCTAGAAGTTTGAAACGGTTCTTTAGCTTAATAATGAAGATCTAATTGGGACCTAGAACACACAAAGGTACAAAACAAACCAGGTTTCTACTCTTTCAGGAGGAAAAGGTCATTAGGGGATCATTTGACATTTCACTGAACAAGGAGAGACATTTAGTAACGTCCGTGGGATGTGTATATTTTTGCACTATTATTATTATTATTATTTTGCATTTTTGCACATTTGTATGTTTACATAAACATGCCTTTAAATTTTTCAGTGTTTTAAAATTTTTTTTTATTCATACACATCTTTGGATTTTTTTTTAGGAGCGCTGCCATTAAAATCCTTGGAAATGAAATATTTTGCAATTTCAAGACTTAAATTACTTTAAATACTTAAAATAATAATAATTTTTTAATTCCTTAAAAAATTGTTGTCATTTTTATGTTGTAAATCAGCAAATTCCTGATGATCAGGTCCTGATGTTTATTTCTCTCTACACTGTAAAACAATACTGAAGGCGTTTCCCCAAAATGTACAATAATATCCTACAGTATGAACAGTTGATATTGAGATGTATATCTGCTCCTTCTGCTCTGTGAAGCTTCATAACGGCTCTAATCTGAGGTGCTGCTTGAGGTTAATTGGTGATTTCTGAGGCTGGTGACTCTAAATGAACTTCTCCTCTGCAGCAGTAAGTTTTGCTCTCGCTTTCCTGGGAAGGTCTTCATGAGAGACAGTTTCATCATGGAGCGCGATGGGGTTTACAAACACACTCGACACACAACACTGTTCAAGAACTGTTCTGGAACAGCTGATCATCATGTATTAAAATAACACCTGACTGTTGTTGTTGTTTGCCACGTGTGTTATTTTATAGTTTTGGAAAAAATCCAGTATTGTTCTAGAATGTGGAACATGAATCACATTTAAACTTCTTGCTGAGGTTCAAAACAGAACATAGAACCCCACAATGGGTTCAGCATTTCTCTAAAACGTCTAGGTTTCTAAACACTCTCTGCTTTGAACCTTGTCTTTAAGCTCTGTTTGTGACAAAACGTCTTTTAAAACCTTCATTTAAAACTTAAAAACATCATTTAAAATCTTTTTTGTTGTTGTTGCACAATCAATCTAGCGCCATCATCAGTACCAACTCGGAACTATTCTCTAACTGATGTCTTATGTAGAACAGTTTTGCTGTTTATGAAACCAAGATGATGATGTTTTTCATCCTATAGGGTTTAAAAATGTGCGCCCCCCCTACTCCACACACACACACACACACACACACACACACACACACGCACACGCGCGCACACACACACACACACACACACACAGCACATTTATACTGCCTGATTTTTCCACCCCTCCTGAAAAAGAGGAACTAATGACTGCCAAAATAAAAACCCGAGCGCTGTACGCTTCACAGCGGCTAGATGTTCTGCTTCGGGGAAGCTAATGTGGCGTGCGACTGTAGGTCGTTATGATAATGACCTGTCAGTGCTGACGCCCCGAGCTTCCTTTTTCCTTTAAGCCTTTTATATCTCAAATGTTTCTCAAGCACCTTTATTTATTTACCCCCAACACACACACACAAATACTTTTTTCTCTTCACTCTCACTATCATCAGATCCCGCTCCAATCCCCCAGCGGCTGTCCATATTTCCTTTTCGAGCCATGATGGCACGACGCTAACAAACCAAACGGCCGCTTCTGTCATCATGAAAGAGCGCGTCGCTGCCAAATGGACTCCAAATGGCCTCCGGAGCCGCATCACGGGCCGAGTCTTTAACCTTGACACGGTTCGTTTGATGCTGTCCACGAGGTAACCGACTTCTCAAAAACCCTCCAACAAACATTCATCACCGGGACGCGGGGCTCGGCCCCGGGACGCCGCGTCGTGACTGATCACTGAATGGAGACGCTGTCGTACGGAGTGGCGAGTCCACCAGCCAAAACCTGTACATTTTCATTCATCGCTTTATTTTCCCCACGTCTGCTCGATCACTGAACTCGCTGCGGTTTGGTATTTTGATGCTGTCGTCGTTACTCTGCTCACTCTGTCACAGAAGCAGTGCCTTTGTTTTTGGTCTTATTTACGTATTTTATTCATTTTTCACACAACCTCTGCTTTGAACGCTCTGAGCCGTTATTAATGCAGAAGTTTAAATAGAATTTAAAGGAATACTTCTGTGTACTTCTGTAAGTCAAAAGTGAGGTGCATATTAGTAGATTACAATCGGTCTTGGTTGTTATACAGTAAGTTTTCCTGCATTGCACACCGAGTGTGAAGTTTGTCACCTGGAAACTGTGTACAATGTAAGTAATGAGGGCCAAATACCAAAACCCCGCTAACTCCAGTTATCTACAGGGCTAGTTATAGGGAAAGAAAACAGTAAAATTTTACTATAGACAGTAAAACCTCGGATTGCGAGTAACTCGGTCTGCAAGTGTTTTTTTGTTTCTTGCTCTGCGGGATTGTGGGTAATCATCTCCTATGCTCGGTCTCAGTTCGCATCTGTCACTCACAGACCAATAAAATAAATAAAAGTACACAGTAGCCCCCTCTTCCCCCTCTTCCTCTCCCTCACACCAGTCACGATTCTTTTCAAAGGTAAAGTGAAGGCTAGTTTGTTTTATTTTATATTTTGTATTTTTGTATTTTGCAGACTTTCCATTAATGCTTATGGGGGAAATAATGCTTTCATATACGAGTGCTTTGGATTACAAGCACGCTTCCGGAAAGAATTATGCCTGCAATCCACAGTTTAACTTTATGGAGCAACTTAACAAATTTGATTTGGCTCAGTTGAATTAGAGAAGCTTCACATGAGACACAGCTGAATGAGGGTTGTGAAATTTGGACCTGATTACGTGTGTACTCATGTACGCTCCTGGTTACCACAATTTAAATCTCTATCAATTTAAGATGCATTTAAGAACAATGGCAGAAACGAACCCATTAGTGTTCTTAAAGTCTTAGTGAGCGTCTACGCAGAAGACAGAATATTACAGGAGACACTTTTGTAACAGTCGGAGGGAAAAGTTAAAAGCTTAAAGTGTTTCCTGACAGTTTATGCTTCTTTGTGGTTTCTTGGAAGTGAACAAAGACCAGCTACATTTTTGTTTTTGCCTTTATTTCGTTCACAAGAATAAAAGAGAGGACGGTAAAGGGGCCGACGGTTTAGAGCTGCTGTAACGTGTGTACGATATCGTCTTATTAGCTGTAACTATAAATGGATAAAAGTGCAGCAGCCTTGTTGTTAAGCTGCTTTAATTGCAACAAAGACCAAAAAGAAAAAGAATAAATCCATATCACTTCATCGCAGCACTCTATCGTTGATCACAGCCCCTACCGAGTGTTTTATTTCTTAATAAAACAATAAATCTAACGTACATCTAGTCTAAAAACGTCTTCTTAAACACCCCACCACGTTTCATCTTCGTCATTATTTGGGTTGTGTCTGAGACTGAAGACATGCACTGTGTTGATGCCACACACACACACACACACACACACACTTGTTATTCTGCTCTCTGCACTTGCAAAAGCGCAATCCTCTGACAAGTGCGTCCTCGAGTGTGCGCACGGCATCACACAGGCATCTGCTCTGACTGTCGAGTGCGGAGAGGAGACGAGGGCCTCGGGATGACACGGCACTCAGGAGAACACAAACAGATCAGTCGCTCGCGTCCTTCAGCATCCTGATCAGCACTGCGCGGCTTAAAGCTACTTCAGGAGCATGTTGGAACCGGAATGTTCCTCAAAAGACTTAAATGAATAATAATAATAACAATTGTTATTATAATTGAAACCCTACACCACGGCTTGGTCATGTCTCTCTCGTCGTGGTGACTTCAGCACTTTCGGCTTTAATTAAATCTGCTGCTTCAGTTGATCCGCCGCAGATGGAGCCGAGCTTTAAGCCGAGCGACGAGTTTATAGCTAAGAAAATGTTTCAATCGTAAAAGTTTATAGCTCCTGAAGGAGTGTGGCGTTGGGTACAGGTGTGGAGGAGCGTTTCATCACGTTTAGCAGGTAGGACGAACCGCAGCTTCTTCACGTGTCCGGGGTCTGAATTAGGCTTCTTGAGTTCCTCCTTTAGCTATGAGGCTAACGTGGCTAACAAGTAAAGGAAGTCCAGTGCTAGGAGTTACGTACCATCATCACACACTCGCATCATCAACAACAAACTACACAATAATCCTCATAAAAAAATAAACATAACATTGAATCTTCACTGCTATACGTTACCAGGCAAATCCACTTGTGCGACCCCGCCTCCAAACTGTAAGCCCCGCCTCCAACTCAAGAAAGTCATTCAACTGTGACTGGTTTTTCTTTTTTCTTTTGTGTTTTATTCAAATTAAACAACAGCAATTTGCCAAGGACTTCACTTCTTTATTTACTAGAGACCAGGATTATAGCAGCAATAAACCGTCATTCAGTTTATTCTTGAGGACTCGCAGGGAAGCAGAACCTCCTCTGTTGTGAAGCGTGATAAAAAAATTCAAAAGATCGAGCTCTTCCTCTAAAACCGGAGACTCCTTCCAGTAACGTTAAGTAAAAGTCTCCTTACTCTAGTCTGATTTACACACAACGACTCTGCTTGGAAACGCTAACAATTAGAACAAACACATTATTATTATTATTATTATTATTAATGTGATTTATTTTTGGACTGCTGTTATAGAATACTCCAACCATTCAGAATCCAGAACTTAGCAGGACGCTTCTTACTTCTCACCTACAACCGACACGTCCCGCCTGAGCGACTACACGCGACCGGGTCGATTAATTATCATCCAAAGTATTCCTTTACACTCTGTGCTGACAGGGAAATGCAGTGTGTGTATGCGTGTGTGTGTGTGTTTTTGTTTGGAGAATTTTCATCTCCTCTCAGCTCATTAATCTATTAATCTCGTTTCTGTTCCAGTCCAGATCACCAGCACTGATAACTCCGCTGGCAGTTTGAATCAGATTAGCACATCATTTGCAAAATGCGAAGATTAAATAAATCAGAAGGTTTCTTTCTGAATGACTGCGCGCACACACACACACACACACACACACACTCAGGTTTCATCGGTTCGTGGTCAGCTGTGTGTGTGATATTGACTCAGGCCCTATGAATTATTCATCCACCTAATTATAGAGATATGCAGATCAGATCCTGTGTTTTTTACGCCTCCTGGCACCTCAGTAAACCTGATGGATGTGGCCTGTCATTTTTAAAGATCGCCTCTCTCTCTCTCTCTCTCTCTCTCAGTGTGTGTCTCTCTCTCTCTCTCTCTCTACATCGTCCTACACCCCTCACCCCCCCACCCCCACCCACCACTGCTGTCACTCTGCTTTACGATAACGGCAGAAGGACATTTGTGCTCCTCGAGATCAAACCAGGTCTCTGTTTGAAACAACCTGTTTTTACTTTTTAAGAATGATACTGATAATCAGATTTTTTTTTTTTCACTTAAAGAAAAAAAGATGCAAATCGAGGCACGTTTCTGCTCTGCTTTGATACCACACAAAGAGAAGACTAGCGATGTTTATCCTTTCCTAAATGTCACGACGTCGAGATGATGTTGAGGAAAAATGTCGTCCAGACAGAACGTTCATGACAAAGTAAACAATGGGGACAAAAATTTCATTCCAACTCTTTAGTTTGTCCCTTCGGGGAACCGTTAATTAGAACCCTTCAACAAATCTATTAATCCTTAATTAAACTTTTAAAAGGGTTTATTAGCTGGGAAAATAGTCCTGAATCTAGTTGAATTACGTTTTTTGCTAACTGTGCGCCTGGCTTCCTCGGCTTCATGACTGATACACCTCGCCATGGTGTATTTTTTAAAGATGGGGGTGGAGTTAAATAGTGGTGGGGGCGTGGTTATAAATGTAAATGTGTAAAGACCGGCCCACACTATGTATTACAATAATACACGGCAAGTAACAAAGTACAACTAATTTGTTACTGTTCTTAAGTATTTTTTTTTTCTTATTTTTCAGATCAAGTGGGCTTTAATTGTCATTTCAACCATATTTACTGTAGTTCAGTGAAATGAAACAATGTTCCTCCAGGGCTACGGTGCTGCGCACAACATAAATTAGCAAAACTAGTTAAGACGAAACCTAATTAGCTGACTAGCCAAGACAAAAAAGACAAAAATTACAACAAAAAGTGTACAGTACGTGCAAATACAAACAACAGCAACAACACGATGTAATACTCACTGGATATACTCGATATTTTTCATACTGTATGTGATGTTTTTTGAACATGAGACGATGACCGTTGTTAAACGCGCTATATAAATAAAATAGAATGAAATAGAATTGAACTGTGGATTCTTCTGCTTCCTTTTTCAAGCATCTTGAATGGGGGCACATATTATTGAAGATCAGATTAGAAGTGATCTAGCTCACTAGCTCACATACTGAGGAAATGACCTGTGAATTCTTTTGTGTTTGCTTTCAGTTTCACACCAATAACGACTCAGTTCTTTTCATATAAACTTGTGATTCTAAACTTTTGGCATGACCTTTAACCTTACTGTATTCTTTATGCTCGCAGTATGAGCATGTTTAACCGCGTAGACTATTTGCTGTCAAACCTACAGTACTAGACTCGCACGTTCATCTCTTCAACAGCATCGACTTCGGGTAAAAGGTTGACGTTTGACTCCTGCGTGTAGTTCTGTACACTTTCAGGCGAGTACTTTTACTGCAGTGTTGAGTTATAAAACACTCTTGTTCTAAAATCAGGAGTTAATTCACCATTCTTTTATTTCAGGTTGTCGACATCTTCCTGATTCATCATCTCCTGCACAAAACTTCCCCCTACTTTCCCAAACCAGGGCAGATAAATAAACAAAGTAAACAAACCATGCAAGCTGTGATTGTGCGAATTAAAGCGCCGCGAGCAGCCGTGCGTCGTCTCACACAGTGGATAGATCATTTTCCTCCTTCCTCAGGAGCTCATCCGTCTTCTTTTCCTATTAGGTGGCTAATGTTAGCGCACTAATGGGAGCGGATCCGTCCACATCAGCCAGCCTAATGGAAGGTTTTGCCTTTTATTTAATACAACTGTCGAGTCAACATCATCGATTCCAGGTTTTTTTTTTTTTTTTACATGAGAACGCAAACAGACAAATGGGTCGCAGGTTCACGTCTGGTATTGCTCTGTGATCAGTCCCACACCGGTGTAATAACCTGGCACGCGTGGGGTATTTATTTCTCTCTGGACGCAGGGGCAGTTCACCAGGGGAGTGGGAGGGGCATCAGTGATGAAGCTGTTTCTATTTAGCATATTATTAAAAGGTAGTTTTTTTTAATGATCAAAATAGAGTGATTTTTTTTTCTCAAATAAATCATTATGGATCGGATAATATGTATAGAATGTGTCTATGTGCTGAGTGTGTGTGTGTGTGTGTGTGTGTGTGTGTGTGTGTACACAGTGGCTCTCTGACAGATGTTCAATAGAACCCGATGCTCTGCTCCTCTGATGGAACATAAATCTTACGCAGCATCTTATCAGCTCCGCCGGGGAAACGTCCGGCATTAATCACCTACATCAGGTTTAAAAGCTGCCCTCTGCATCGAATGACCCCGACACACACACACACACACACACACACACACACACACACACACACACACACACACACACATAGAGAGCATACAGACCTCCCACTGCACTCTGAGTCACTGCTCTGTTTTATGACACAGGTTCGAGTCTAACTGCATTAAAAGCAGAGAAAAGAGGAATCATTCATACTGACACACAAGAAAACAAAAGAAACGCCGTCACACTGTCTATTCCTACGAAGAAAAGGAAGACAATAATGAAAAGATGAAGAGGAAGAACCTAAAGAAAACTAAGAAAAAAAAGAAAAACACTGTGACAATTTCAATTCTAACAAAAAAGTTAGTTTTACTTTGTAAAAACTGTAAACTTTTGTAAGTTTTACGTGTCACAAAAATGAAGGAAGGAAAAAAGATACAACCAAACAAACAATAAGAGCAAGAGCAAGAAAAGAAAAAAGAAGCAAAAGAAAACAAAAAAAATCTGTGTCTTTTATGTCTTAAGAAAAAAGAAAAACTGAAAAAGAAAGAAAGAAAGAAAGAAAGAAAGAATGGATAAAGAAAGAAGAAGAAAAGGGAAGCAATAGAAAAGAACTATATTGCAGTTTTTCTTCATACAAAAAGAAGAAAGAAAGAGAAAATGGAGAGGAAGCAAAAGAAAACAAAGAAGAAGAAAACCAAAGAAAACCTATACTAATAAGTTCTAATAGTAGCTAATAACACCAGGGCATCAGGTCAGGACTCTGGGCAACGGTGTGTGTGTGTGCGCGCGCGCGTGTGTGTGTGTGTGTGTGTGTGCGTGTGTGTGTGTGTGTGCGCGTGTGTGTGTGTGTGTATGTGTGTGTGAGTGCTCTGGTGTCTCCTCCTTCCTCTCCATGATGTGAGTGTTGATGCAGCTCTGAGCTCGGCCCGGCCCATTTGTAAGCGGGAGCGCTGGGGCCCTGAGACAGAGACGGAGCGCCGCTGTCCCGCGCTCTGTAACTCATAATCCTTTATGGAGGCTGCAGGAGCTCCGCCTCCGCCGCGCTGCAGATTAATGCCTCCACCTGCCTGAGAAACAGCTCCGCCTGAATTATTCATTCCAGTTCCATCCTTTCTTCCCCACTTCCTTATTACTTATTTTAGACGCAGAATTAGACTCTCTCTCTCAGACACACACACACACACACACACACACACAATTGTACATCTGGAGGAAGGAAATAACTTTTTCATCCCTCTTAGCACACATGGAGTCGTTTGTTCCTGACTTCAACTGACGTGACTCCACCATGTCTAATGTAGCCCTCTATTCCCCCCCCATCCCCCCCTCTCCCTCGATCCATCTATCTCTCAGTCCCTTTGTTTTTTTCAGACAGGATTAGGAGAGATGTCACGTGAGCATGTGCAAATGTTACAGGTTTAATCCGACTCCTCACAGCTTCATCTTCAGGCTTCTGTATCTGCCGAAGCCTCAGCGCTGGTAACCACGTCACCACGTGCCACATCACACAACTACACGTCACCACGTCATCATATCTACTGTACATGTCACCACGTCACCACGTCACCATGTCTCCACATGTGACATGGAGGCTGATCACTTTAATAAGACTTCATTTAGATCAGTGTCTCTTTATTCACTTCTAAAGAAGCATCACTAATTAGTACTCAGATGGGGTGCCAATACTTTTAAACTCAGCTTTTTGCAGGGAGAAAGTGCAACACTGAGTGAAGAGTTTGACTTTTTTTGGCCCTAATTCAGACCATGTTTATTCTTTCTTTCTTTTTTTTTTTCCGTTTTTTCCTTAATTTCTTTCTTTCTTCCTTCCTTCCTAACCTTTTCTTTCTTTTTTAATTTTCAATTCTTTTGTTCTTTTTTCTTTTCTTTATTTCATTTTACTTTTTATTTCTCCCTTCCTTTTTTTAAAATCTTTTTTTACTTCTATCCTTTCTTTATTTATTAGTGCTTACTTTCTTTTTGATCCTTTATTTATTTCCTTTCTTTCCTTATTTTTATTCTTTCCTCTGTTTTTTCCCTTCATTGTTTTCTTTCTTTCGTTTTTCTTTCTCTAATTCTATCTTTCTTCATTTCATTCATTTAAAATGCACTGTATTATACAGCAGTACCTCACTAACTCACTCATCATCTGCACCACTTTATCCTGTATACAGGGTCGCGGGGGGCCTGGAGTCCATCGACACACACACTACAGGCAATTAGGGGACACCAATTAGCCTAATCTGCAGGTCTTTGGACTGTGGGAGGAAACTAGAGTACCTGGAGGAAACCCACCAAGCACGCGGAGAACATACAAACTCCACACACACAGACCCAAAGGCGGGAATTGAACCCGGACCCTGGAGGTACGAGGCCACAGTGCTAACCACCACGCCATCATGCTGCCATAGCTGTACCTGTCACTACTTATTCCTTCACTCATTTTTTTTTATTACTTAAAATGTGTTTAAACGCGTCATACAGTCAACACGTCTATCTATCTATCTATCACATTTATTTATTTATTTATTTATTTATTTATTTATTTATTTATTTCTAGTTCATTTAACAAACAGGACACATCTGCCCACACTGCCGCGTGTAATGAAGATGTTTTATGAGACGCCACGGCCGTGATGACTTTGTGAGATATTTATGGAGGTTATTAATTTCCTGTAAATCAATCTTCAGATGTGTTTCATCTTTGATCGCTGTTTTAATAAAACACAACATCAAGGGTGCGTAACTGCTCCTGCTGAATCCCACAACGCTGTGGTGTTGGCGTGAGTGTTTGGTCTCCTGTCTGCGAGCACATTAGCACTGCTGCTTCTGAATAACAGCGTCTCAGCATCGAGCGGCGTCTCAGCGTCTCGGCATCGAGCGACGCGCTGCCGGACCAGAGCAGAGAGAAGAGACGCGTCCCTGCTGTGAAACAGGTTCACAAACATCCAGGACAAAAACACCCTGGAGGCACAAGATTGCCTTCCTAATGCACCGTGTCCCCACAGGGAGCAGTGACACAGAGTCTGTGTGTGTGTGTGTGTGTCTTACAGTGCTACAGGTCGTATATAAATACACACAGCATGTCGCAATGCTACAGGTAGCGCATGAGGAAAAGCAGCAGCCGTTTTTCCTCTTTCCTTTCGTCCCTTCGCTTGGAGTAGAGTTGCGCTCTCTGAAACACATCAGCTCTAGATTTAGGGCGTTTTCACACTGCGGTCCTGGATCCGATTCCGAGTACACTTGGCCCCGGGACCAGTTGATTTTTGTCTGTGAGAATGGAATCGTTCCGAACCGTTCCGCGCTCAGGATCGAATCCCTGGACCGATTGCAGAGGTGGTTTCTGGAACGGTTCATACCTTCCCGAGAACGGAAGGCGGGACATAAGTACGCGCTCGTGCTCAAAAGAGGAAGTGACGTAGTTCCAGTTCGACTCTGTACACAAACAAACGTGGCTAGTGAAGAATCTCTGTGAAGTAATGCCGAAGTATAGCATTTGCTAGAAATTTAGACAGACGAAAATATCCGAAGATAATCGGACACTACACATAAAAACTACGATATTTCCTCAGTGCCTCGTGCTGTGTCCGTGCAGCGCGCGTTCATTTCACCCT
>QMIH01000470.1:2785-14765 GCA_003987875.1 Clarias batrachus | reverse complement strand
GTTTTTTTTTTCCCGCGAAAAACAAACCAGCTGCCTCTCTACCGCCACCTACTGTTTCCGGTTGTGTAAATACGCAAGTGTCCCCGGGATCACAATCGCTATTACARTGTGRACGCRRACCWGCGGGGGGATTGGGGAGGGGGAGAAATCGTGCTCGGGTACAGAACGGAACGGAACGTTACCAGTGTGAAAACGCCCTTAACATCCACGAATAATAAATAAATAAATAAATAGAATTAAAGAAATAAGTAAATCTGAAAAATGCACCTGAAGTCATGGTAAAAATCTCAGATCTGAAAGTTATCAGCCCCTTGTATTTCCTGTATAAAGTGGGCGTGGCCTTATCAGAAGATGCGCTAATGCTTCCATGTTAGCTGCCTGCTATTACATTTTTTTTTTTTCAGCACTGCTGAGTCTCACTGAGTTTCCTGTCGCCGAAAAGACGCACCTGCCAATCATTAGGCACCCTGACACGCCCATGCACTTCTGCCCCGAAAACAACACTAAAACCATGTGATCTGTTTAATTTACTGTATTTCATTTAAAAAAAGACATACTGTACAAATATATATATATTTATCCCCAGGGGTCAATTTAAGGCATGCAGAGTCGTACAAAAAAGACAATAAAACACAAACATTTAGATGGAATGAGATGGACCAACATCAGTGCAAATAAAATAACATAAAGTAAAACTGTTGTAATCATAATAAATGGAATTATTCTATTAATGCAAAACAGCTGCAAGTAAACAACTGTATAAAATATCTGCAAATAAATATCAACTGTATAAATAGCTCATGCATAATAAAAAGAAAAAGGAGAAGAAAAAGAGAAAAATTAATAAATATATATATATATTTTTATATATTTTCTTATATATTTATGTTCTTTATATATTTTCGGTCTTAGAAACAACCGAAAACAAGCAACAACAACAACAACAAAAAAAAACATGTGATCATATGTATCTTTGCTATTTCTTTGCCTGTGACACATTTAAACAAATCTTTTTTTGCTCAGTCATATGTGTGTATAACTAAATAAAATGTAGTTCATCATATTGCCTGTTTTGTGCTGAAATAAAGGCTACGTCCCTCTGCACTGCACAATCCCGAGCCCTGTGTATGTTAGTTAAAAAACAGCAAAAACAAATAAAATCTCTGAGCTCTAAGCGCTGCCTGTTGATTTAATGAGAACTGGACGTCTGGTTAATGACGATCAAATAAAGTCTATATCGACTCTGTGATGCTTTATGAAGAGACACAAATCACCTAGAAACCTCTGAATAACGCGAGCGATGCCGCGATGCTTTATTAGTCTGTGACTACAATTTAAAACCTCCGGCAGTGAATTATTTTTAGGCTTGACTTGTCCTGAGCCGTTACACACCGTACTGAACTCTCACCAAGTTCCTGATGATCTCCTCATGATTTCCTACAATCTGAAGAGCGCACCAAGCCGGGATCAAATCCATGAATGTGGGAAATGTTCTGTGGGCGTGGCTATGTGTACATGTGCCGTGAAGATGCGCAGGAATTTCTGGCCGAGTGTCGTTTATCGTGCACACGTGCACATTCTCAAGAAATCTTGAGCTCAGTTTTACTCATAAATCCAGTGACACACAACCCTATAAAACGACGGATTGATGAATGAGGCCCAGTGTAGTGTATATAGAATATCCCGCTCTGCTGTTATGCGCTTGTTAAGTGTGACGGAATGTTCCACTTCCGGGTCCAAACTCCCTCTGGGGGCTCCGTCGCCCTCTGCACAATCACACCCTTATACAGTGAGGCATTACTGGATTTATTCATCATTATCAGGGAATTTGAAAGTCGTAACCTCGTCCAACACTCAGCGTGACGGCCTCGCTGCTCTGCTGTTGGGAAATTGTCAAAGAAGATTTACAGAGACTTGTTGATCAAGACAATGAATTGTTCAAGTGTAATGTACATTTCTAATTAATGCATCCTATTTTATTTTGTAACTTAAGTTCTTGCTTAAATGTTTATTTTATTGCAAATTCTAATCTTTAGTTTAATTGTATTTTCTCGAGAAATATTTTCATTTGTAGTGAAATTTTTCTAATTTTACGTCACAAAAGTGTTTCACTGCATTTCATACTGTGTATTAATGTGTACGAAGCAAATAACATTATATAAACATTTTATTTATATTTAGACTTACAAAGACTTGCTAATTGATGTTGAAGACTTCAGACTGGCACCGAGTGTCTTTACTCCTCATATCAAACTCATCTCAACATTCCCACACCATATCCAGTGTCTCATACAGTATGCCGAACTGGTTTGTAATAGTGTCCAACTGTTAATGTTACTTGTATCAGCAGGAGACGCGTCAACACACAGCGTTTATGGTCAGTTCATGCTAACTAGACGTTTCATTGCAGAATATTGTGACTCACCTAATCAGCAAGGAAAAAAATGCAAGGAAATGTATTATTCTTGTTTTCAACGTTAGGAAATGACAACGACTTTGGATTTGTGCCGACTGAAACAGCGGGGAACACAACGCTGCGGCCGAGGATGAGGGAATTTGGACCCAGACGGGACCGTTACCGGCATGATGCATCACTACTTAACAAGCTGATATTCTCCAGGAGAGACTTCGAGATACAGAATCTATAATCAGAGGGTGCCAATACTTTTGAGAGCAGAGAAGAAATTTACATGACAAAGAAACGTTTGAACTAAACATATCTTTAAGCTCAAAGTATGACTTATTGCATGTTATCAGTTTTATGATCGTTTTCATGAATACAGTAATTTCCAGAATTATCAGCACCCTTCAGGATAGTGGGGAAAAAATGATTGAATAAAACTTAAATATTAGACAGAGTGACAAAAACAAACCAAAAAAAAAAAAAATGATAAAGGTCTCACATCATCGGATGCCCGAAGCCATTTAAATCCTTGACATTTATCAGGGATGCACAGAGTAAATCATCTCACTGCTGAGTTTGCAGTCTTGAGAGATATAAACTGCAATATACAAGACGCATTACAAAAAAAACTTAACTCTCGCTTTTAACGGCGATAACGATCGATTTATGAATTTGTGTAGATTATTGATTGCAGCAACTCTGGGCAGTTTGTTTTCAATTAATTTCTTTATTCATAGGTGATACAGTAGCTGTGAGGTTTATACGCTGCACTCAGACCTACAAGCTGTAAAAACAAAAGTTCCCTGAGTCCACAGTGCTGGCAGGAGAGCCATTTAAAGGCCGCTCAGCGCTGTTACAACAGAGCGATGATTTACATTTACGCTGCAAAACAGCTCACTTTCGTTTGTTTTCCTCTCAACAGAAAGGTCATTTGCTATTTCAGAGATTACAGTGTCAGGCTGGGGATCGGTAATACCTCCGCAGCATCCGATATAAGTTCTGACAACCCCGGAGGTCACTGGAGGAAAAACTCTCGGACCTTATAGCATAAATCAAAGACGCGGAATTTCAAATTAAGGCCGTGACTCGGCTTCTGATTCGCTCACGATAGAAAGCCGTAAATACGAGGACGGAGGAAAGCGTGTCCCGGCTTGTAGCATAAGAGATTTTCATTTGAACCAAAAAAAAAGAAGTCACTTGTGTATTTTGGGCTCTGAACAGGGCGTGAGATATTTCAGCACACACACACACACACACACACACACACACACGCACACAGGGTAAAACTGTAATAGCTCCTGATTGAGGCTGTGAATAGACGTGCAGCTAATTTTAAAAGAATACTCCAGCGTTTTTCAACCTAATCACCCTCTATTGTATCTGTACTGTGTGTGTGTGTGTATGTGTGTGTGTGTGTGTGTGTGTGTGTGTGAAAGAGCCACAAACATCCTAGTAATAATTAGTCTACCGTAACAAGCCTTCCAGTTGAGTTTATCATAAGTAGCTAAATATCTACACAGTTGTGTCAGGAATTATTCTCACGCTTCATAACAAAAACAAAAAAAGCTATGTGTTTAATAATGTCGTGGTTATGAATGTATTAGCCACCATGCTAACATTACTTTAATATAAAAAAAGGAACCATGAGGGTTAGGAAGCTGTCAGCAAAATACTACCATTAGAAACGTTAAACGAGTCAAATTTTGAACACCAGTTAGACCTTCATGGAAATAACATTAACCTTCAATAACATTCAAACCCGTAATAGCTAAACTGTTGTACTGGATATCAGCACGGCTATTCAGTACAACAAAATAAACCTGAGTGTGATATCGCTTTTATACAACAGTTCAACAAACACCATTTATTATCATTTACTGATTATGATCTTTATTTAGACAGTTATTTTGCTCCGCCCACACATATTCTTCCGCACCTGCTGGAACTAACTAACCGCGACTGGTGGAGCTGGTGACTGACAGTTAACAGGTATGAAAGTAGCTTTAAACTCTTAGCGGTACTCTGCAGCCAAAAAGTGAGGAGAATAAACCATGGAGGTGGTGGACAGTCCTGAGAAACTTCCCAGAATTACTTCATATTTCCATTTATTCAACAGTTCAATGATTAATCTGACCATGAGGGCTGATAATAGACAGTAACAGCACTGGGACTTTTATCTATACTGTACTGTATGTATCACTCCACATCCCAGGTCATCTACAATCATCAATTACACTAACCGACGGTTGCCAGGTACTGAAGGATGTGTGCAAAATAACTGCAAAATAAATCATACTCAACATTGTGCTGTTGTACTTGTGCCTACGACCACATCACAGCTGTGCTGATATTCAGTACAACAGCATGACCTTGAGTGTGATATTGCTTAACTATCCAGCTTTAGAATGTTCACTCTGTTAACTCCCGGGTTCTGAGGTCGAATCCCAAATAGCGTCAAATGGAAAGCTAGTGCACTATGTAGGGTGTACAATACCTTGTTCCACACACACACACACACACACACACACACACCAAGTAGTGCCCTTGATCAGGGGTTAGAGAGGGATTTGGGATTCAGCCTTGTGCTAGAAGCTAGTAAGCTTTGTAGCTAAGCGTTAGCCGTGAACAGAACGACACGGGCGGTTCAGAGGTGATTCAAAATGACTTAGAAGCGATTAGATAAGGAGCGAGCGCTAAGGAGAGAGCCAAAGATCATTATCAGTTGTGTAGCTGGTTTGCTAGCATCAAGCTAGCAGGAAAATAAACCAGGAGGGCGTTAACGATCTGTGGTTGTTTGAGCTGGCAGGAGGACATGATGAAATTTGTATATTCATGAATGCATATTCTCAGACTTTGGTAAAAGGGTGGAGATGTTTGTAGCACTTATTGGTCGTTTCATAAAAAATGGAGAAAAAAAAACAAACAAGAAAATGTAATTTAACAATCTGCATGAATTATGGTTTGAGTTTGCTAATGTTCATGTTCATGTTCCTGTTTGACGCTTTTGTTTTTTTCCACCTGGCCACTTTGGCTTTTAAAACTCTTCTCGCATTTTTAAACGTGCATCACTCTCAGGTCTTCCCTCCCGCAGCGTTTAGTTTCCGTCCTATTTAACACAATGCCGATGCTAATCAAGGTCTTTGCTAGCGCCTGAAAATGACTGCCAGGTGTGTTGATTAAAGCTGGAGCGCATTCTGTAGCTGCAGCAAACCTTTTCATATTTTTGTATATAACAAGTTCAGTGGTGTTTTTTTTTCTTCCTTATAGCTTTTCTGAGTGCGAGGGAAAAAATCAAACCCGGCACGTGCTTGGTTTAAGTAACTCGGGCAATTGTGAAGGAAATTAATTTTCCGTGGCGAGCTCGTGTAATAAAGTGAGGTTGATTGAAATTGACTGGGCTGTAAGAGCACCGGCAGAAGCGCTCTGTTTCCTGCACCGACTGTCAATTCATATCCTGCACCGCTTTATCAATATCCAGAGTGAACTCTATTAGCATCTGTGCGATATCTTTAGCTTCCTCTGCTGAATTCTGGCAAACCTTTATGCTAGCAATGCGTGCTTGAATTGAGACTAGCGATCCTAAAGTCTTTCAGCGTCTCTCCTGGGGTGTGTGTGTTTTTTTCCCCTCTTGTGTGTGTTTGAAAGCTGAAAGGCCGAGGAGCTGAAATGTTAATGTGGGAGGTTTGACCACGACCCGCTGCGCCGAGCTGACAAGAACGACACGTGAAGCTCAACTTTTACACCTACAGTATAAAAGCTCTCAGAGACAGTCAGACTCGTCAGATCTCAGAGACCAGACGCACGGCTGGCTTTTATTTTTTGCGCTTCTTTGTGTAAATAAATCGTTGCTTCACATTCGTCCTTGAATTTCTCAGCTCTATTTTGAAACGTTAAAAAAATATTAAAAGGTTAAAAAGCAGTTCAGCTCCAATGACACTGCGGAGAGAATGTCAGCTGTTTAAATCCTCCACGACTCAGTTATGAGCCTTAAAGGTCTGATATTTTACTGTTTATTTAACAAGTTAACACAGGTCTGTGTGGTACAGTGTTTGTGTGTGTGTGTGTGTGTGTGTGTGTGTGTATGTGTACAGTAATCGAATTGGCCAATGCCAAAGTGTAGATAGAAGAAGAAGCAGTCTTGAAATGTAAAACTTAATAAAAAAAATATTATTGCAAATTTTACAGTTAACTTGACCACGAAACACTTCTGATAGATCAGAAAGGCATTATGGGTAATGAAGGAAAAGCTAACCGAACATGTGTAAAAAATAGATACAGAATAAGATGCGATGTAATGTTTAGCTAAGCAGCATAGCGTTTAAATAAATAGTTTCCTTCTTTTGGGAGGCGGGGCTATCTAAGAGGTCAGGTTATGATGTCAGAATGTGATCCAATCATGTACGATATGCAAATTAATTCTTGAATTACAGTTAATTCATGAACTATTAAGCTGGCGACGGTGTGAGCTAGTGCTATGCTAAGATATACTAATACCTACGTTTCCTAATGTTAACAAAGAATACATTTGTTGTCGCTATGGCGACAAGATACTTTGAAACATTTGCTTTTATTTAATATCCTATGATACTGCAAATCTGTACCAAAATCCCCAGTAATGAAACTGAGCTAGTTCATAAGCAGTTAGCTATCCGGCTAGCTTTTGTATTAATATAAATGTTTTGAATATTACACATTATTGATTTTCATAATCAGCTTTGCATCCTCATGAATATCCATAGCTCCTGACATTCCTCAGACTTTAGAATTCAATGAAACAAACAATTATTAATAGCCTGTGTGTATTATTTGGTAACACTTTAAAAAGACACGTTAATTTTTGTAACTCAGCTAAATCAAAAAAGTGAGAAAGCAGCGTGAGGTGGTTTTGCGCCTGGCGCGGCTTCCATCGTACAAAACCAGCGTGACTTAAGTGTGACTCAGTATAAATTCAGTGTCACCTCGACTCAGGCGTGAATAAGCGCTGACATTTCTGCATCTGCGCTGAGAGTTGCTCTTTTCCTTCCCATCTGCTATCAGATCGCCGGAAAGGCGAGGCATCGTGAGGCGAGGCGAGGCAAGATCACGCTCGTGTCCGATGTCTCCCGGTGTGTTCAGGCAGAAGCGTGACTCGGCTCTCTATCTCTCCCTCTGTGGGCTCGCCTGAAGATCAGCAGGCCCTATTATCCTCCTTTTATCCTATTATTTATCTGACACCGTCGTTAGTGCCGGCTTAATGACGGGGAACAGGCGCAGCTTCTCGTCGGCACGCTCGTCACTCCCTTACCACTGATGGGCTTCTGTAATTAACACTGTGGAATTAGACGAATACAGCCCCTGGAGTTCAAAAGCTGGAGTATTACACACACTACACTTGTGTGTGTGTGTGTGTGTGTGTGTGTGAGTGTGAGTGGGTGTGATGTTCAATTTAGGCCTAGTTAGCACGAAAAGATCAAAGCTGAACATTAGTGTTCTAATCAGAGGCGGGTAAAGAACACAAATCCTGTACATGGGTAAAAGTAAAACCTCCATTAAGTTCTCCATTACTTAAGTATCAAAAGTATTAGCTCACAGTAGCCTTTTCCATAGTAAATCTCTCTCTCTCTCTCTCTCTTTCTACTTCCCGGTTATGAACGTGTTGTTTTCGTTGCTGTTTGCAACCCCCTCCGCTTCTGATTTCTAATGCCTCTTAATTTACACGTACTGGAGGAAATGCAAGTCATGCAATTATGTTTAACAGTCAGCAGGTGGCGAAATGCATCCTTAAAATACTACACTCCGCTGTGGTTAGATAAGATAACGCCATGCAGAAATTAAGTAAAGTAGAAGTACAAAGTGCTACTCAAGTAAAGTACCAATAATAAAAAAGTGTACATAAGTACAGTAACAAAACACAGCGGTACCTCTATTACCAATATTAGCAATTTCCAACAATATACAGTGGACACTTGGATTGTGAGTACCTCGGTCTGCGAGCATTTTGCAAAACGAGCAAAAATATTTGTAATAAATTATAATTTAATAAACGAACCAGGTCTTGATATATGAGTACTGTAGTACGCATGTGCTTTGTCTGCCGAGCGATTGAGCCGATGGTTATTCTCTCTCATGCGCTGTGAGATTGTGGGTAATCGTCTCCCATGCTCAGTGCGCGTGCGTCACTTGTATAGTCAACTTCCACATATTATAACATTGTGACCACATGTGTTTAAAGCAAAAACAGGTGTCAATAGAAAGGCCTTGTTAAAGATCCAGAGTCTCTCTGTCTGTCAGAGCTCAGTGATTGTGTGTGCGCGCGAGTGGAGTAGATAGCACTACTTTGCTGGCCCAACGTCGGCAAAATTTTGGTAACCTTTTGTTAGTGCTCCAACATCGGCCCAAAGTTGGCCCAATGTCATTTTGTCCATTGGTCCACTGTTGGCCTATATAGATCGGCCCAACATTGGTTCAGTAAATAATGGCAAGGTTAAAAATTGGAAATTAAATTATATTGCTTTAGCTCTGTGCAGCAGGCTCGCTCAAAGATGCTATCACATCAGCTCATATGAGGGTTGGTTACCAATCCAGTACATAAATCACATTGAAAGAACTATACATCTAACTCAGTGGATGTTTTCTAAATCATAAATTCGTTGTATTTTTGCTCAACTGTGAACACTGACAGTTCACTAGATGGCGCTTATCGCTGGGAGGAACCTATAAGACCAGGTTCCCACAGAGGCCAGGTGCTGCTGATTAAGTCCTGAAGCCAAGCTCAACACAAGCTAAAGTTTTGTGCCTCTTTGCTCCTAACTACAGGTGGGTTAATATTCTCTAATATACTCCAAATGAGATGTAAATACCCTTGAATAGGACATGAGCGTTGAGAATCTGTGGTGGTAACATGAAAAGCATGAAGTTAGTAGTTTTGCTGTAATGTGGTGAGAAAGATTTTTAGCTATGCACTATTATGCTAGGCTAATCGACCTGTTGCCAGTGAATACAGCAGCATACGGAGCCTTAGCGAGGTTAAAACCATAGAGATTGTTGCCATAGTAACGCTATAAAATGTTAAAGGGCTAATATACAGTACACATAGTTTTGCAGAGGCAAATGCTTTCTGATATAAAAGACAATATGAGGCATGGGGTACTTTGTTTGTATGCATTTATTTTTATCCACTTTGCTGATAGAAAAAGTGGTTGTACTAGATGTTTATGCTGTAGTTTATCATCATAATGGTTACAGTTAATATATTATCTTAGTTTGTGATCATTTTATCACAATTAAAATAAATAAATAAATAAATGTGTTTTCTTATTATTGGTGATGTTGAAAAAAGTTTCATTTAATTTTCAATTTCCAGCTGCCATTATCTACTAACCTATCAAACACTGATGCCAACACTGGCCCAACGTTGGCCCTTCAGCAGCGCGCTATCTGGGTAGAGAGGTTCCTTGTTAAAGAAGTTTCCAGACAGAGCATTAGAGTTTTCCATTAGAGTGTGTGTGTGTGTATGTGTTTGTGAGTGAAAATTGTCCTACACAGTAGCCCCCTCCCTCGTCCTCTTGCCTTCATACATACTGTACACACACACACACACACACACAAACACACACACACACAAACTAACAGAAACACTGCCCTGTTTGGATTCTTTTCAAAGATAAAGTGTAGGCTAATTTGCTTATTTTTACATTATATTTTGTATTAATTATTTTTATATGAATATTTTTATATGAATTTTCTGAGTTTCTATTATTTCTTATGGGGGAAATTCACTTTGATATGTGAGTGCTTTTGAATACAAGCATGCTTCCAGAACGAATTATGCTCGCAATCCAAGGTTTAACTGTAATCATATTTTTACACATAAAAACAATCAAAACATTTAGAAAAGACATGTAAATGAAGTACAATATGAAATAAATAGACATTAAAACTCACTTAACCTTAATTTATAATTCCTCTTGGCACCGGCTGCTTTAAAAACCAACCTGAATGCGGTTCCCTTTTCTTCTCGCCTTGAGATTTTTGCACAAAGTTCATCTCATATGCTGAAAATGCTCCGCATTTTTGCAAAATTTCAGGTCCCGAGGCAAGAATTCTTACGGCGGGGCCGTTCGTAAGCCGAGGGACCGTTAAAGGTAAATAAAGAAATAAAGAACAATTTTACCAATTTTTTTGTTTGTTTATGTGACGTGTCTGCTATGGCAATAGCTCACAGCAATGATAACATATTAGAATATCATCATTAATATAAACCTGTACTATCATCTGAGCTGATGTTGTAGAAAATTTATTAACACCTACTGACCAATCAGAATCCAGAAGGCACACAGGTTTACTGTTTGACATTTTTTCAGGTTTTGTTCCAGGACAACATGGTGGCTACATACTTAAGGTTGTTGTTCCTCTGTAGGAACCTTTAAAAATATGTAGAAGGGTTCCAAGTAGAACCCTCTTTGGGAGCTCTTGAGTTCTTTAAGGGTTCTTTGGAGAAAAGACTTGGGCATTTTAGCTCCAAACCCAACCATATTTCCCCCTTCTTCCTGATTCCATGTCACATTGTTAATCAGATGTATTAAGTTCTGATTGAAGTGAATTTCACATCTGGGCTGGGAGCAAATGGACCAACTCGAAGGATGATCATCACCATTATCATCACGCCTTTGTAGCTTAAATATGCTTGGTTTCTTTCTTTTGCCATTTTCTGTGCTGAAAGTTCTTCCCACTGCAGCTCTCACAGTTTTTAAATTCAGACGCTAATGACAGCATTAATCTAAAAAAAACAACAACAAAAAACCCAGAAGGAACACGTCTTCCGCCTACACTAGTGAATTCTCCACAGCGTCATTTGGGGAAGAAGAAAAATGCCCGGTGGTCCAGACTTCTGCTCTTTACCACTCTCTTATTTTTAGACGTTAATGCACCATTGGTCAGTGGAACTGCCTGCTTCTGGCTGTAGAAAAATCCACTTCCATCTACAAGCACATAAATGTGTATGTTCTTCATTTATCACATCTCAGAAGCTGTGAATATCCCGCAGGTCGGGGTGAATATTTCCTGACCCATAGCCTGCACCTCGGCACTTGGACATAAATATGAAGAATAACCTCGCTGGCCTCCAGCACGGGGGCCTTTCCACATTCTCACAGGCGGGGAAAAAAAATCAGAAAAATAATCTTGACACGTTCCAGCTGCTCGATTTAGGCTGATATTATTTTACGCTTTGTACTTGTCTGATAATAACTTCATGCTATTATTGTAAAACTTCACGTCAGTGCGATTAAGTGCTGAGAAACAAGTTTACGTACAGTAGAAAAGGTCATGGTGCTTGATTGATTACTCCACCTGCTCGCTGAAAATGTCAGGGTTAAGAACCGGGACTGAGAGGGGCAAAGGTCACGGACTAAACAGGTCAGGTGAATGATTATGACTTTAAACATCCGACTCTTTTGTTGTTTTTTCCCCTCATTTTCTCAACTATCTGATTTAAGTTTTAGCCTTTAAATCATAACGCATTAAGAGAAGTTTAGTTATGATGTGTTAGGAAGAGTTTTGTTTACGACATGACGTGTTAGGAAGAGTTTTGTTTAC
>QMIH01000469.1:382018-409524 GCA_003987875.1 Clarias batrachus | reverse complement strand
AAATATTTGGGCTCATGTGATTGGACCATTCTCAACGAGTCTTTTCCAGCACTTCTTATGGCAAGCGGAGCTGGTTGATGTGAGTCACGTGAGTAATGCTTTTATTTTATGCTAGTAGTAATGACTCTTACTCACCTGATAAATGCCTGAGCATTAAAAGTTTAATTAAAATTTTGTTTGCGCCCAAAAAACAAAATCTTTTGCACCAGCCGCCACTGTTGTACATGTTAAACACCAGACCTGTCCATGTTTACAGGTTTACATAAATATCATTCCCCACCTCCTCGTCACACACAGTATTTTTGTGTTCATTAATAAAAAAAGAGAAAAAGGAATCAGTTTGACTAGGAAGATGAAAAACACCTGACCCAACTATAAAGACGAGCTGAAGGCTGATATCAAAGCAACCTGGTGTTCTATAACACTTCAGCAGTGCTACTGGCTGTTAGCCTTCATAAATGATAATCCTGATACATTAATTTCTTATACTAAAGGAGTCCTGACCAAGTATTGAGTGCATAAATAAACGTACTTTAGAGAGGTTTCTGTGGACATTTCTGTAGTGTACATCCTTTTTTCAATTATCTTAAGAAATTTTTGAATATCTTGAGATACTGTATTTTTTATTTCAATGAGCTGTAGCCCGTAATCAATATTGAAATGTTTCAGTTTACACTGTCCATATATATCCAAGTGTCCAGGATGTGTGTGATATATATATATATATATATATATATATTTTTCTCACTTTTTTTTAGATTTTTTAATTAATATTGAAATATTAATCAGTTTTTTACTTTGCATCTAATTTTAATGGTAAGGATAATAATAAAGTAATTAAAATGCCAGTAGTTTCCTTTTCTCAGACACTTTCCTTATTAGTTTCAGTCAAACTTTTTGCAACAGCAGTAGGTCAACAGTAAAAATATTGGCCATGTGGAAACGTTTCAAGGTTTTTAAAAAGAATGTTAGACCAGTCATTTATAGTGGGACTGTATCAAACAAAAAATGTGTGCACATTTGACATCACTACTTGAAATGTGCGTTTTGGTTCATGCCTTCTCTGAAACATAATTCGGGGTCCTCTTGACAGAACTGTTATTGCGTGTGGAAGAGTCGATGTGAGAGTGCTATAAACCCCTGATCCAGCATGGACACTTCAAAATAATGGCTCCGTTCCACAACTCAGCATGTCACAAGGCTAATGAGACTTATTAATCATGGCTGAACCAGCAGCTCAACCCAAGGTTACCGAGTTGATGAACCCATGTCCGTCATGTCCGCTGAAGTATAATCACTTTATGAAGATGAATAAAGTTCTCCTGAATCCGGAGGTTGTGCTGCTGCACCAGACAGATTAGGACTGATTAGAATTGTTAAACACAATAAATATAAAACTACACTTTACAGCTTGTTGGTCCATAGTATCATGGGTAAATACAATTTATGCAAATGTATTTTAAACTTCACATTTTGTATTGTTGTAATCTAAACGGCACAGTGGCTCAGTGGTTAGCACTGTCGCTTTGCACCTCCAGGGTTCGGGTTCAATTTCTGGCCAGGTTTAATTTCCGTCTGTGTGCAGATTAGGCTAACTGGCATTCCCAAATTGCCTGTAGTTTGTGAAAGTGTGCAAGTATTAAGTGTGCCCTGACAGATCCTGTCCAGAATTTACCCCACCTCATGCTCCAAGTCTCCTAGGATAGACTCCAGGCCCCCTGTGACCCTGTGTACAGGATAAATAGACGAACAGTGAGTTGTTCTATTTAAAGTCACAAGATGTCATTAAAAATATTTTAATAAACATGTATCAAGTTTTTTTTTTCTTTTTGAGCAATATAGTCTTAAAGGCCATTCATTCTAAACTTGTTGCTAGTTTTCGCAAACGCTTAGAAATGCCAAGGGTGGCACAAGCAGTTTTATGGTTTTAGGGGCAAATACTTTTTCACATAGGGTCATGTAGGTTTGGACAGCTTTTTCCGCTTAATAAATGAAATCATAATTTAAAAACTGGATTTTTTTTTTCCTTGGGTTATATCTTGTAATATCAAAATTTGTTTGATTATCTCAATCATTTAAGTGTGACAAATATATATTGTATCCAATTTCACATGCCTGTGAATCATAGTCTGATTTTAAACTTTCACTGCTAGCTATTTTTTCTTTTTAGTATCTCCATTTTTATACAGAAATCTAGAGATTCCTCCGACATTTTGTTCACTTAACAACTCTGATGTTCTTTGGGACTGATGACAAAATTATTGCTTATGTTTTCAAGGCCAATTTTTTTGTTGTGCCTCTAAGAGCCGCGTTTATGTGCGTGGTTTGCGTCCCTGCCAAAAACACCCTTCGTCTCAGTTCAGTCTCCCAGTTGCAAAAGCACCAGAATGCGTCTGCTAATGGATGCCCTGCGTTAACGATAAATTAAGGTCCAAATTACACTGTCTTAATTAAAAAGGTTCAAGGTGCTTTCAGAGCCATGGTGCAAGGACTCAAAAGGGTGATCGGAATAAATTAGAAGCTACAAGCTTACAGCAAGGCGCTTGCTAGAATGATAGATCCTCCTGAACAAGATGGCTTAAATGAAGCAGAAAGATGTATGCAGTAACTAATGAGTGCCATTAGATAAGACTCCTGGCTACCCTGCTCCTTTGACTCTACCTCACTTTTCAAAACTGCACTTTCTTGACCACTAACGGTGGCTTTTCATTGTGAGAAATGACATACCATCCCATGACGATCGCTGTGAGGTATCAAAGTCTCTTCAAAGTGTGAATTTTACAAATTAGGTCTTTTACAGGATTGTTTAATCGCCTGGTTTTTATTAATATCCTGAAGAGATTATTGATCAATTATATACCAGCAAACTGGTGACACCAAAATGGCACCAAAGGCTCATACAGTAGATACCCGTAAGGACCAAAGGCCAAGGCACATTAAATTGCTGAAAAACGTCAATGCTGGTCATGAAAGAAAGGTCTCCGTATACCCAGTGGATCACAACCTGACACATATGAGGCTTAGCAGGTAAAGAGCTCAAGTTTGTTGGCTTCCAAATTCCCCAGATCTCAATCCGACCAAGCATCCATGCAATATGTTGGACAAATAAGTCCGATCCATGGAGGACCCATCCTGCAACCCACAGCAACCAAATGATTTGAACCGCAGAAATCTTGTGGAGTCATTGCCCGAGGGTCCAGAGATGCCCCAGCATCACAAGGTATTATAGCTGATTGGTGTATATGCTTCATCAAAGGTGTATGAATGCTGAATGCCGAAGGGAATTATGCAAAACAAACATCATTGTAGAAATCAAATGAACAAATAGCCACTGAGAATAAGGATAAAATAAATAAATAAATAAAAAATTACTAACTACCCAGCAAATCTGTGGTTGGCTCATCAAAAGGCACGATGTCCAAAACAATAAAAAAAAAACTATCTATAAAGACACAAGACTTAACAAATATGTCCTCTAGCGCCATGTCCAGGGTGCTGATCCATCACAGGGCATACACACACACTCATTCAAAGACTATGGGCAATTTTGGAATGGCAATTATTGGCATTTCCAAATTTCCCATAATGTGTGTGCTTATGCCCCATGATGGATTGCCAACCTGCACAAAGTGTAGTCCCTAGTGCCCTAAGTCTGAGGATAAGCAGTACAGAGTATGAATATCAGTGTTCAGAGCATTGCTTATCCCATTGTCATGTGGCCAACAAAGTTTTGACATAATTTCTTCAAAGTAATTCTAACCTTCATGAACAACTCAGTAGCGACGTTATCCTTACTTCAATTCCATGTTGCTAAATTATGTAACAGCACCATAATGTTTGTACAACCAAAAATTCCTGCTGCGCTTGCTCTATATGTTTACTTTTATGGCATTTGGTGCATGCCCTTATCCAGAGCAATTTCCAGAAACCCTTTGTATGCTTTGTAGTCTAAGAGAAATGTATCCTCTTGCTAGTTCACCAGGTCGTTCCCATCAGTCTAAAAAGCTTATTTGGAAGAAGACAGAAAGTTGACTCAGCAGTTGACACAGCAAGGGAAATTCATTCCACTGCTAAGGTGCCAAGACAGAGAAGAACCTTGATACATATCTTCCTTGCACAATGAAAGATGGTAGATCCAACTGAACAGTGCTAAAGACTCTGAAGGATTGCATTGCAGAGCAGGGTGTGATAATTGCTTTAAGGTGGCATTTTTTGGCTTTGTAGGCAGGCATCAATGTTTTAAATCCGATAGTCGGCTACAGGAAGCTTGTGGAGGAAGCAGGTGTGGGTGGGATAACTTGTGCGGGCTGAAAAACAAATTGTATAGCTACATTTTCAATCAGTTGCCGAAGTCAGATGGCATGCTGAGAAGACCTGCCAGGAGTGACCTCCTAATGATATAGAGAAGAATTCTGCAAGAGCGAGTCATTTTAGTGATGTGTGTCAAGAGGAACATTTTCGTTGTCCATAGTTACAAGGTTTCCTGCAGAACAACATCTCAGGGAATGTCTTCCCTCCACTTTTTGCATCATTCTGTATAAACTCTGGAGGATGCTGTATGTGAATATCCCATGAGATCAGCACATGTCTGGCACCAACAACCATAGCATGGTAAAACATCACATTTTCTATTTCTAATGTTTGCTGTGAAAATTAACTGAAGCTCTTGACTTTTATTTTAGGCACTGTGCTGCTGCCAAATGATATAGTGAATAATGACAGGAATGTCTTCCTAAAAGAATGGATAGTGAGTGTAGAATTTTAATTCTCACTCACTCATCATCTATACCCATCCTCATCCTGTAGGGTGGGTATACGGGGGTTGGAGCCAATCCCAGGAGGGTGCCAATCCAACGCAGGGCACATACATCCACACACTACAGCCAATTTGGGAATGTCAATTAACCTAACCTACATGTCTTTGGACTGTGGGGGGAAACCGGAGTACCTGGAGGAAGCCCACCAAGCACACAGAGATGGGAATCGAACCCAGACCTGGGAGGTGCAAGGCGACAGCGTTAACCACTACACCACCGTGTTGCCAGAATTTTAATACTAATCAATTAAAAAAGAAAATTTAATAATTATGTTATTATATATCCATTATTAGAATAGGTGCTAGCCACATTTTTTTTTTTTAATATTTGCACCAGTTACAGTACATGCATCCGTTATCAAAACATTTGTTGAGGTAACTAACATTAAAGGTAAAATGGAAGTTTATACTGAACTACTAGGGACTTCTCATTATTTATCAGTGGGGCTGCAGCAACAATGTTACCGAAAAATATGTTTTTGCAAGGCCGTCATTATTTTAGACCACAGAGTAAGACATAAAAGAAAAATTACTTACTTTACTACAAAAGGCAACAATGCTTAAAAACATTGACATAAAACACATAGGAAATGTAAAATTCCCAGGTGCCCAGCTGTTAGATGTGCAGTGATTCAGCACCGACTTCAAGAGGGTCCTAACGTATAATGTGTAGGAGGCACTTGTCAAACATATTGCTTAATGAGGGACTGTTCTTTATTTTGCAAACAAGCTAAAGTACACTCTAAGCATTCTAGCAAAACCTAGCTCAATTATTCTGTCTTGGAGGACATAAACAGTCTCGGGTGTGCCCAAGTGCTCCTAATTACTAAAAAGCCTTTGGTATGGAACTAATTGATTTTCCATTTAATGAGAACCGAGGTAATGGTGCCGCAGAAAGTTTGCTTGCTCTAAATATCTACTAAATACCTAGCACAGATAGATTTTTTTTTTTTTTTTTGAGGTACTGTAATGCGTTCGTGTTTCGGGCAGGATGAAGATGGCCACTGCAAACCTGACATCAGCAAACTGTCAGAATGTCCCATCAATCCCCATCATCTCTGAGACATTTTAGGAGACGCGAACTGCATATATATAGGCAGTCAAGTAAGCCTCATATAAGATACGTTTTAGAAGGTCATACTGTGCCGTAACAATGCGTGCACAGCTTACACACAAACTAACCACACTACTCACTCAGCGTCTATACCGTTTTATTCTGTATACAAAGCTGTGAGGAATCTGGAGCCTATCCGACCAGATTTAGGGCATGAGGCAGGGTACACTCTGCACAGGCTGCCAGTTTATCATAGGGCACGCGCATACATTATTTGGGATTGCCGATCAACCTAAACTGTATGTCGTTGGACCTTGCATACACAGGCAAGGTGGGAATCGAACCCAGAACCTGGATGTACAGTACAAGACGACAGTGCTAATCACTAAGCCACTGTGCGCCTAATACAGTCCTATTTTCTAATGTACAGTATTTATCAACCATTATACGTTAAATAATATTCAGTTTAAGCACATGAGTCCTAATTACAGCACTGGCAAGCGTCCCCGCAAATGGCACTATTTAAGGTAATTGCAAGCCTGTGCAAGTTTGGGTCAAAAGTACAGTAGTCAGAGCTAGTAGTAAAGCTCAGCTTTCTATTTGTCACATAGCGTGTAACCGTAGCATACACATAAAACATAACCCATGTCATACATCACATTTAATTGTTATACATCAAAGAAGAAAAGATAGAACATGGGTTCATTAAATTTATGTGACACACTCTGCACTCACAGGGTCTAAATGAGACGACTGGGTTTGTGTGTCAGATGATGTAGTGGAAAGTGTATACTTCATCCTGGCTGTTACATCCAATCAAACTTGGATTTCTATTTTGATTTGAAGCACACATCGGATACTAAACTCTGCATTCCAAAATAATTAGGGAATGGTACCAACAGTAGCCTTGGGTTCACATAAGGCATTTCATTCATTATTTATCATCACTACAGAAATGCTGGATGATTATACATTTTGTTAATCCAGCAGGAGGCTCTGTTTTTCTCCCTAATTAAGTAATTTCAAATTCCCACCTGTCACAAAGCTCTCCATTATCAAGCACCAGATAGAAACCAGACCGTGCATGAAGGCTATAATATGATTCCTCTGAAGCACATGAAGCCCGCTGACCACATCTTTTTGAAGTGCTGCTCACAAAACATCAAGGGGTGGTGTAGCACTCACATGGAGGGAAGGACTAACCTTTCACTTCTTCTTGCACAAGCTCACAGCCACCCATGATTGCCTATGCTATGTATTGCTGTGACTGATATGACAGCATGGCCAATTTTGCTCCCATGGACTCTTAGCATTTGAACTTCTGATTGTCAGATGGAAGGGTGTGAACATTTTTCTGATGTGCTCCTGAGGAGCCTGAAGTTTGGATTTTAAGCAATGCCAGAGTTGTTGCCTTAGGCTAAAGAAACCAAAATACACCAAGCAGCTGTAACATTACAACACAAACCATCATGCCCAGTATTGTGTACAGTAGGTTCCCGTTGTGCCAGCTGGGCAGCTTTGGCCACTCTGGGCATGACTGCACAAGACCTCTGTGGGTGTCTGGCACCGGGACATTGGTAATGGATCTTATATTGGGTGCTGTTGGTTGTGAGGTGTTTGGAGGTGCAGATTTATTAGTCTGGCACAACCTATGAGTGCTCGATTGGAATGGAATCTGGGAAATTTGGTGGCCGGGTCTGCAGCCTTGGGCACTTTGCTTCCTGGGCCCCATGGTTTTGGTCTGTGGGGCACTGGGTGTTCTTGTGCCTTTCATTTGTAGCCATATTGGCTTTTTTTCAGTGGGATTGGACCAGACAGGCTGGCCTTTGGTCTTTGCAGACATGGGTGAACCAGCCATACGTGCCCATGATTCTGTCCATAGTTTTCAGTTATATAATTGATAGTTAATGCTAATGTGTTAATATTATGTGGTGTTAATGTTATGGGTGATTGGTGTATTGCTGATGTGTTATACTGGCATGCGTAGTGTTGTTAGCTGGAAAACTACGAATGTCTTACATTTCTCATCCAGCAGTTAGTTCTGGCACACAATTCGTCAAAGAGCGTTTCAAAAAAAGTGCCTACATTTCCAAGAACCACACTGGGACAATTCACTGTTTGAATCACTCTGCTCTTCTTTTTATCCCCTGAATAAAATTCCACTTCCAAGCTCAAAATGGTTACTACAGTATTGTTAGCAATATCAGCAGAATACATGGCACATGCTACTTTTTGCTCTTTGTGGCTTAAAGTCTCATCATTTGAAGGTTTTGAGAAAGAAGGGAACCCGATTTTGCAAGAAGCCCTTTTAACTGCAATGTACAAATGAATATGAGTTCATGCAATGAGTCTGAGTTCTATTTCTGCTAGCCAGGCAAAAATAAACTGAACATTTAATCATATTGTGTATGAAATGTCACTGACTATGTACTGTATTAATGTATTGTTTATAGAACTGTGAGAATGTACTGTAATATCACATTTGCAATAGTTCAGTTATTGTTAATATCAACATGTCTATAATTCACACAAGCCTGTAGGGCAATATAATATGGTATATATATATATATATATACTGTGTATGGTATATATATATAGTATAACAAAGTATATATCAATTATGTTATATATAAACAAATATGTTTTTTAAATATTGCTTATCTCTAGTTGCTTTGCCAGTGGTGTGTAAAGTCCATTTGGATTAAGATCTGCAAAGCTGTTATGAGGTTTTGAGGTTATGACCAGAAAAGTTGCCTACGTCGTATGTCAGTAATTTAACAAGGCACTTAACCTTCAACTACTTACCTGTACGCTTGTATTGTTTTCTGTCACCTATAAATGACTTAATCTAACCACATCTGCCAAATGAACCAGTGTAAATACATAATTATTCCTCCAGGGGACTGCAGTAATTGAGTATGTAATTTGACACATACTGTAATTATGTAGCAACACCACACCTGCTAGGAAATGTCACGCAGTTTAGTTTCAACTAAAAAGTATTTAAAAAGTCATACTTTTAAACAGTTCTCTTTCCGTTTTGTCTGAGCATGTTACAGTAATAAAAGGTGAGATATATCAGCATGTCAAAAGCAGGATATAATAAACAATCATTTCTTGGAGTTCAACAGAAACCCATAGTATTAAAATTGCTATTCAGCTCTACACTCGAGCTTTCCCAAAGCACCATTTATATAAATATATATATAAAACAAACATTATTTATCACCTTGTTCACTTTTTCAAATCTCTTTGCACATCTCTTTGCAGTTTGAAACAACTGTTTATTTCATGTTCAAAATATACTGCAACTATCAAAATGCAATAAACATGTTTTAGATAAAGCACATTTATCAGATCACTAGTGCTATTTTTTTCCCCTTACAGTAGGCTTACAAAACTTCATAAAAGGCAATGCTGACAGAAAGCCGAAAAGAATAAAATAGCATCTCATAAATGCAATAATGTGCTGAATGTTCTGGGCAGTGGTGGCTCAGAGGGTTAAGGCATTGAGTTACTCATCAGAAGGTCGGCGGTTCGAGCGCGAGCTCTACCAGGTTGCCATTGTTGGGCTCTTGATCAAGGCTCTTAACCCTATATGCTCCAGGGGTGCCGTATCGTGGCTGACCCTGCGCTCTGACCCCAGCTATGCTGGGATTTGTGAAGAAAGAATTAGTAATGTACAGTATGTGTGATGAAATAAAGGCTTAACTTCTGATAATGCAGCTCAGCCACTGTAGAACATTCACAACTGGCATCCAGTACTTTTTCTCCATTGATATAGTGCAATTTATTATTGCATGCATAGTCTTATTGGGTTTAATTTCTAGATGTAGTTGTTTTTGGATTACTTATTTTAAATAATTAGAATAAAATGACATTTTAAAAAATCACAAAATTTGCCTGTAGAATTGTCCAACACATCCCATGTCGGCTTGATCGGCTTGGGAAGTTTGTACGCTTGGTTGGTAGGCTTGGGCTCTTTGACTCTTGGGCACTAGGTGTGAGGTGGACTGTGGTACACTGGGTGTTCTGATACCTTTCTGTCATGGCCAGCACTGACTTTTTCATCAGTTTGTGCTTCCTTGGCTTTTCATGGCTCAACATGTGGACAAATTTGTTGGTACCCTTCGGTCAATGAAAGAAAAACTCATAATGGTCACAGAAATAACTTTAATATTTTCCAAAGATCCTCAATCCTATTGAGCATCTTTGGAAGGAGCTGAAACATGCTGTCTGGAAAAGGCACCCTTCAAACCCGAAACAACTGGAGCAGCTTGCTCATGAGGAGTGAGGAGGCCAAAATACCTGCAGAGAGGTGCAGAAGTCTCATTGACAGTTACAGGAATCATTTGATTGCAGTGATTGCCTCAAAAGGTTGTGCAACAAACTATTAAGTTAGGGGTACCATCATTTTTGTCCAGGCCTGTTCCATGAGTTCATTTTTTAAAATAATTCCATTGAAACATGGTTGAAAAGCAATGTCTGACTTTCATTGGTTAAAATTCATAGAATTTTTTTAAATTACTACTTTTGTCAGATTAAAGTTTATTTCTGTGACCATTATGAGTTTTTCTTTCATTGACCGAAGGGTACCAACAATTTTGTCCACGTGTGTAACTCCCAGCTGAGTTCCTGTAATGTGCTAGTTGTGTGATTGTGTGTACAGTTCCCACACACAGATACAGTAAGTATCTTCTGCAAGCTGGTGACCGGTTATTCAAGGATCACTTCTACTCCACGAATGTTCTTAAGAATGACTACAGTGACCTCTGAGCCACCTCAGCCAGAATCCTCAGTTACATAACATTACCATTTATGCAGATATCACAGTCAGAGGCATCTTAGTCTATTTTCTTAATATTCATAAATGTGAAATTTGATGCACTGATTACATTTTGTTTGGGCTTGAATGTACAGTAATCAATTTTGAAAGAAAGTACTGTATGTAACCATTTGTCACCTGAGGTTTAGAATTAATAATATCTCTATGTCTGCTGAATGCAATGCATTTTCTCAAAAAGCAATGTAAAACACACACACACACACACACACACACACACACACACACACACACACACACACACACACACATATATATATATATATATGTATTTATGTGTGTGTGTATATATATATATTATATATACAAGGTGGTTCTTTTGCTTGGGTATATATAAGAACCTTGTAATTAAAAAAGAACTGCAAACAGCATCACATCTCTTTTGTCTTGTTTTTTTTTTGTCCCATCTGGCTATCTGTCTGGAGCACTTGGCAGACACTATTATCCAGAGTGACTTACAGAATTACTTTGTAGTTTCATGCTTGTACAAATACGTCATAATCTAGGTATGCTGTCGAGATGGGTTAGTACAGATAGAAATAATAATAATAATAATAATAATAATTATTATTATTGAAGTATAATTTAAGTGCTTGGTGAAGCAATTATGAAAATACCAAGTGAACTTCAACTGTCCCGTTTTCGTAAGTGCATACCCACTGTAGCCTCAGATTCCTGTTCTACAGTGACAGAAGTGGAATCCGATGTGGTCTTCCGCTGATCTGCCTCATGACTGTATTATTATTATTTTTTTAATGCTTTTCCATCCCTCACAGGTGTAAAGAATGGTTACCTGTCTGGCCAATCTCATTTAACTTTTCTTATTAACAATCTCTTCCTGTGTGCTCACAAGACAGTTTTGTTTTACACAGTAATTTTGTGTAAACTGTTGTGCACAGAACGCTAAAGAGATTGCCAGTTTCAAAAGTCCAGTAAATGCATGCTACTGTATATGGAATTATTTATTTATTTAAGTAATTAATTTTTAATAGCAACCAGGGCTGTAGTGGAGGGTAAATCCACATAAACAGTGTATACACAGCTCCTAAATTTTTAATAATTTTTTCCCCCTACAAATGATATTCCTAGAATAACAATTTTATTCCTAGAATTCCCTCTAATTAACTTTTGTTGTTCATATTGTTTGATTCCTTAATTCTGAGCTGTGATCAAACACACGGTCTCTTGTGTTAAAGTTGAATATACTGTATATATACAGTATATATATATATTTTATAGAAATTGCAAACCTCTTTCTGCCGATGCTATCAAAAGGTACCAAGCAGTCACTGATTCAATCTTTATCTATACCGTTTTATCCTATAAGCTTATCCCAGGAAACTTGAATAGCACGTGAATAGGGTACCAATCCATCACAGGGCGCACAGACACATCCGAATTTACACACTACGGGCAATTTGGGAACACCAGTTATGTAAATCTACATGTCTTTGGACTGTGGGAGGAAACCGGAGCACCCGGAAGAAACCCACCAAGCACGGGGAGAACATGCAAACTCCATGCAGGTGTAAGGCCACAGTGCTTACCACTAATCCCCTGTACCGCCTGGCCTTAAACACAAAGTGTGAAAAAAAAAACCTTGAGAATATTTTTAAAAATTATTTTTATAGAGCTAGCCAGGTACATGATTACTAATCTTTGTAGACTTCAGCTATGTTGTTTCCTGTTCTCATTCTGTTGTTTAACTATGAATTTCAACTTTAAATTCACATTTTTAAAAAATTATTATGATCTATACACATTTTCTCGTAATATACATATTCCCATATTTCCCAGAAAATGGCCATTGTTAAAAGCACCATATAAATTAAATTGAATTGAATATTTTCCCCCCCAGAAATAATTATTATATTTTTACCAGTATGTCGGCGTCTGCATTACGTTGATCACATAATTTATAGTTTATCTCTTTTTTTTTCCCCATTACAGCCCTGATAGCAACACTGGATGATTGGCCTCTCTCTTTTATTAGTTTTTAATGCTAGAATCTTTTATGCTTTCCCTGTAGTTCCCTGTATTTTTTTAATGTTTATTTTGCTAATTATTGTTTGATAGCAATCAATGTCTGAAACATTCCTCAAAGCTGGCATGAGGAATTGAATATTCAATGTAAACTAAAACAATTGTGCATTTTGTGTCAAAGGAATGAAATCCTTAGTCGCAGTGGTACCATAGAGATCGCTGTTGTATCAAATGTAATGAAATCAAATTTTAAATGTGAAAATATTTAATATTGTTTTAAGAATACCAAAGTGTTTTTTTGTCTTTTCTGCATTCTTTTTAACCATACATATTAACAATGTTAACAAGTAAACATTAACATGTTTTAGAATTAGCACTTTCCATTTCCAGGAATGCTAAACAAGCCTAATGTTGAGACATTATATTTTTTAAAAAGAAACTACGTTTGTTTTGTATTATGCCGTTATTATTCACTTATTTTATAACACAGGCCAACAGAATTGAACCGAAACGTTTTCTCTGTTGCTCTTTAAAACCTAAAATATAATGAACGGAACGGAAATGCAGGCTCAGCGAATGTCGCTGTCATTGTCTTAGTTCTCATTAGCCCGAGGCAGAACAGCACGCAAATTGTTTAGCGTTTAAATATCTTCAATGATGCATGCGAATTGGCCCGGATTTATGATCTCCTGCTCTCTGACAACCATAATGGCTTATGCAAATGAATGATTAATTGGATTTAGGAAAGAGCTGGGGTAAATGAGCTGAGTAAAGAAGAACGTGTGAATAAATGGAGGATGATAAATACAGAGCTGTGATGTTCCTTTTCTAATTTTTTTTTACAGCATCTACTCATCAAAGAATAACATTAGTGTACACGCTGGCATTATCTGTCCTGCAGCATGGTCATGAATAGAACTGATCGATGTACTAATTCTTTTTGAAATATTGACCAAAAAAAAACAATGTGTGTCTTTTAAAATACAGGGATTATGGCGGTAATAAGTAATAAGTGCATCTGTCAGTCTTGCATCAGCCTAAGAAAAAATCCTGTTTCCTTTATCGTCTTATAACATTTTGTTGTAGACTAACTCTGAACAAATGTTTTCAGTCCTTGGAATGCTCGTAAGGAACTACGAGGACCTTTAGAAAGGTTGGAAAGTTTTAGTTGCTTTTTTTCCCCCCTCCCACATACTGTAGCACCTCGAGTTATAACATTCTATATCTTAAGCAGCTGCGATGTGCGCCCTTAAGGTTAAGGTTTGGTTTTCAAAGAACGCTACACAATTTTAACTTTGTTTGAGAGAGAGAGAGAGAGAGAGATGCCAAAAACATTGTTAAATAAATCAGCTTGTTAGTCACAGTAATTTTAGATGATGTACCTTTCATACCTGGCAGCATTTTTTTATGTATTGGCAGAATTACGACATCCACAGAAAATAGAAAATTATAAGCAGAAATATTGAACTTAATAGTCTGACTTGAGTCATTAAAATGATTAGTTAATTAAAAGGATTAAAAGTAGCAATGAATATAGTGGACTGTACAATCAGCTTAGTTACAGTATATGGTAAATATGAAGTGGGAGGGCATTCGAGGAACATCCATGTGTAGTTGGCAAGGTTGTGCTGCTCATTGTTTACGAATGTCGTTTTAATCTGTCAGGAGGTTAAGGAGATTTCCTGAGGGCATCATTATACAATGTGGAAAAGTGTTAGATTCTCGTCTAAACATGTCTTGTCTACTGTCCATATCAGAAGTAATCTGTAGCTTTTTGAATCCTACTTAACAGGCAGCTTCTGATTGTGATAGAGCATGACCATGCTGAAGGGTTTGATATAAAGTGGATAAATAAGGGTGGCGGCTGGTCAATACGGGGCGACGCCCCCCTTAAAGTTAGGCAGAGAAGAATGTTACTTTAACATGTAATTATTTAACATAATAATGATTTATTTTAATAATGAAATAAAGTCATTTAGTCACTATATTCCGCTGTATTTCTTAATATAATTTATTTGCAATAAAAAAAAAATCTAAACTGTATTACGTGCATTTGTGTTCGTGTACGCGGGGCGCCGGACAAACGAGTGTCTATGTAGGCACATACTGTACATTTTTGAAAAGCATGTGACTTGAGGCTGAGCTCTGATTGGATCTTTCCAAATCATCCTTGGGGCGCAGCACTGTGCGCCCTGAACCCTCCCACTTTTATTCTTAGCGAATCAATATTGTTTTTAAATATTTGGGCTCATGTGATTGGACCATTCTCAATGAGTCTTCCAGCACTATGGCAAGCGGAGCTGGCTGATTGGATGCGATGTGAGTCATGCTAGTAGCATACTGAGTCATACTAGTAGCAATGATGCTTAATCACCTGATAAATGGCTATTTACAGGCAAGTATTAAAAGTTTAATTTTAATAAAAAAAAAAAAAAAACGTTATTGCACCAGCCGCCACTGACCAAACTTGTAGATTGCATACCAGGATGAATTTACACTATCATTAAACCAAAAAATCTATAGATCTTATCCTGTCCAGGGTGACAAGGCGCCTGGAGACTATTCCTGGGGACTTAGGATATGAGGTGGAGGTACATCCTGAATTTGGTGCCAATCTATTACAGGGCACACAAGCATTCCCATTCCCTGTAGTGTGTGAGTGAATGTTTGAAATGCATGAATGTGTATGCTTGCGTGCCCTGTAATGGATTGGCACACACCCATACACATTCATTCAATTTGGAAATGGCAATTAGCTTACCCTGCAGGGAATCAAAACCTCGACTGTAGAAGTGTGAGGCTACAGTGCTAATCACTACGCCACCTAGTTTTCTCATTTTATGCCATGAAATAGCTATACAACAATCAGTATTTAGTGGTTGTTCTTTATTCTTCAAAACCTGCTTCATCTGGCTGGGCATAAAGTCAAAAAGACATCTGCAGTACATTACTTGTGGTGTCATTATTGCTTAATCCATGCCTACTTGATGATGTACAGAAGACAGGTACTTGACCACTACTGCCTTCTTTGCTATTGTGAAGCTGAAAAACCGTTAACAATTAGTTTTACAGTTAATTAGCACACTTCTTCGGCCAGATAGGCTAGAACTAATTAGTGAAATCACCTATGTTATGCATGGGGAGAAATAGAGTAGTACATGGTATATGTTTTAAAAATACTTTTGGCCATAAGTGTATATGTTTAAGGCCAGAACTAAGTCACGCTTTTAAATACCACACACTCAGTATGCGGTTCGTGCCTTTGATCATTTGAGAGATAATAAGTAAGTGAGAAAAACACTGGTGTCCATAGAGACACTTTATTAAGGTCTTGCATGGAGATGGAACAGACTAATGAGAGTAAGTTAATTAGTTGTTGCTGGTGGCATGAAATAGGTCAGATGTTTACATGTTAGTGAGTACTAGCATGAAAGAAGTTTTTTTTTTTCAAATCCCTTTTGTATCAAGCCTCCTCCAGAAATATGAATATTATATACACAAACTCAATAGAAAAGTATATATTTTGACTATTTACTGTGAAACTGATCTTTACTTTCTAACCATTACAATTTGCAATCCATGAAGGTGAGTGGGAAGCTGATTTTCCCCTGCTTGCTATTTACCATTAAAAAAATACAGCTGAAAACATTCTAATCACCTAGAAGTGATACCCCTAAATAAGACGGAAAAATGAGCATTTCCACAATTTCTGGAGTTTAAGAATGGTGTGGGAGTGTGTAATAATATTATCAGCTGTGCGAACTGTTGGGAACTGTTTTCTGGCAGCAGCAATTATGAAAACTCAGCTGGATGGAGGATTGGTAGGTAATATTATATGCAAGAAACTTAAACTAAAAATGATAATTCTATGTTTTTAATGGAGGTAATTGTTTTACAAATGGGATGTCTAATGTCCACATGGCTGATGTTTCCCCTTATCTGTGGATGTGGATTATATGCAACTTTGATGAAGAATTAGAGTCGTTTTTTTTTTAGCCATGTATGCAACAATACGAAGAAAATAACGAAAGTAAAGAAAGTTTAGTTCACTCCACAGAGAAAGGGAGGAGAGAAGGTGAATAAGATAAGGTTGCTGGTGGTCTTTCAGGTGCTTCTATCAACAGATCATCCAATCCAGAAACAAATTGGCACAGGTTTTACATCAGATGCTTTTCCTGACACAACTCTCACATTTTATCCGGGCTTTGGACCGGCGCCGTATCCAGTGGCTGGCATTAGGGTATTGGCTGGGAATCGAACCCATGCTTTCCACATGGCAGGTGAGAGAAGCCTTCCATCAAGCCAGCAATGCTTCAAAAGTAAGTTATAAACAGTAATAAAATTTATAAAAATACAATAGTTATCAAAATCTAAAAAAAGGTAAAATAATAATAATAATGAGGATAATAATAATAATAACTAACACAGATTTATTAGTAAGATCCGTGTTCATATTTTCCATTTTTACTTTAATCATTTAAATAACAAGTTCATGATACGGTATGTTCGCTTCTACTTTTAAAATAATAATAATAATAATAATAATAATAATAATAATAATAAAAACCCACAAGCTTAAATTGTAAAGTTCAACTTTCCTTTCCCTTCATTGTTCATTAATTTTTTATTTCTAAATCTAATTACTAATTCATTGTAACTGCAGGATTTTTATGAAAATGTATTATGTACTTTTCTCCTTTAATTCTCGCTGATTTTGAAAGGAAAAGAACTCACACTTTTCTTTTTCTATACTGTAGTTTGCTGCATTTGGTTCCTATCAGAAATAAATGACTCCAGAATACAGACTATTTGTTCATCGTTGCTTAGTATAAGGTTCTCTGTCACTGGTCATTAGCTCAAGGATGAATGTCGTATCTCTTTAATGTATATATGTATAAAGACTGTGAAGAAGTGTGGAAATGCTTAAATGCTTAAACCAAGGTTAAAAAAAGCCCTTATACTGATTATAAGCAATGACACTCTTTATGCTCTGAACAGGCAATGACAGAGCTTAGACCAGCAATTTCCTCCAGTATCTACTGTACAGCTGCTGATTGGTAACTATGTGAATAAGATGGATAGTCCAATCTGGAAGTATTCATAACTTTGTCCAAGGACACGCTTATCATGCGACAGGAGGTCAAATTAAATCATCACAGGCCATTCAAATGATTCGATACTACAGTGAAAAAAGAGGATATCTACTTTTATAATACCACAGAACTATCAAGAATTCATAAACTATTTTATATTGAAGCCTGTGAAAAGGACAAATGTCACAATAACACATTGAGCGCTTCACCCCCCCCCNCCCTTTGAGACGATGTGAATTTTCATTCGGTACACTTTTCCCTTGAGGAGACAGTGACCTGAATTCACAGGAGTGAACTTTGCATTCAAACGCCTCCCTGTGCCTGCAGGATAATACATTCAACGTGGGAACAAAGTGTTTTATAGAGTCTCTTTCAAAGTTCCAAAGACATTATATTTAAAAAAAAAAGTCTTCGTATAAATGACTGTACACAAGTTTCCTTATCATGGAATGGAATTCATAGTTGCTTTAATTATCATGCATGAAATGCAAGCTATCATAGAAAAACTGGGGATTGTCAGTTTATTATTACTAGTACAGAGAGAGAAAGAGAGAGAGAGAGAGAGAGAGAGAGAGAGAGAGAGGAAAAAATATAATAAATGTAATTGAAGATTTCATCTTTGTAATACTGTGTTATTTTAAAAAAAATATATATTTAACTCATCACATATTAGTATCCAATCAACTTTTATTGGCAAATCATTAACTTGCCATTTCTTCATTTTGATTAGTGTCTGATGCGTTTGCTCATTAAGAGTCAGTAATGTTAAAAGTGTGCAAATCCACATTTTTTCGACATGGACACTACAGTATATGAAATCAAATCCTCATGCTGCCAAGCCTACGCAATGTTTTTTGGGGAAAAAAATCCCAATACAATAAACATACAATAATTCAAATTTTTCAAAAGATATGTATCTTTATTTTTGTTTAGTCTTTTATCTTTTTTTTTTGTTTACACAAAATATTTTAATCACAATTCATAAATAAATGCAAAACAGAATGTCATCCTAGATTTTTTTTCCTTGAAATTTTCCCCCCTGGGTATAATTATGAGGTTGCACACAAACAAACAAACAAACAAACAAACAAACAAACAAACAAACAAACTAACTAAAATGGGTGCATAATCAATTAAAAATAATATCATTATTAATTAATAACATCAAATATAATTTCATATTTGGAACTGAATAAATGTACTGTCTATCATATTGTGAGGACTATGGTGAAAGAATGAAACACAAAGCACAGTTTAGTTCTGGTCTTCTAGTCGTCTAGTTGTCAACCTTTCTAATGAACTGTTAAACACTGTCAAACTTTTTAGACAACATGTCTGTTTGGAAGCTGTGTAAGAAAGCAGCACATCTTCTGGAGAGCATCTTGTAAAATACGCTGTGTAAATTTCACCAGCACCATTTCAACAGCAAAAGGTGGATGTGTGAACATGTGGAGGTGGTTGGTACAGTACTGTATTTCCAGGGGCTGTTGTAACGGTAGATGGATTTATCTTGGATATTTCTGGCCAATCTGCCTTTGCCAGGAGGTTCAGATATGGTCAAGTCAAACATGCAGCCAAATCACCACAGAAATGATTAAAGGTAATCTCAATTTATGCACTCAAGAATTTGAAGCAGCTTAAAATATTCCTCATGGAGGACTGGACAAAGTCCCTCTTTACTTTACCCTTGTGATCATTTACAGAGAGGAACTGTCCTTCTTTTCAAGGCTGGTGTGAAAAAATACAGTATTGATTGTAATACTATTTAATTTTTTTTTTATAGATGTAAAATAAAATGTATGCATGTCTGACCTAAATAAAATAAAATAAAATTAAATAACATTATGTATATATTTTTGGATCGTTTGAATCTGAAAGTGTTCCAATAATTCTGGACTTAACCTTAGGTACAGTATGAAAGCTAACAAACAACAAACAAGGTAGAAATCAACACTATTATCAAAAAATAAAAATGAAACAAAATAAATAAAAGCTTATTTTGACATATTATTTATACGGAAGACTCTGGGTTACAAATAAAAATCCCTTTACACTTTATTCTCCAGGGTTACTACTGTACATCATGGTTGACCCTTTGCTCAAACCATAACTTTCTAAAAACTCGGGATATGCTTCACTATATCATAATGCATGTGACAGTAAAATAAAGTCCTTTACTCAATACATTTGCCTAATTCATATAATATTTTTATGTCCTTATACAATGCTGTACAGTGCTGGGAACAAAACACTGCTTATTACTTTTGATCATTACTCTTTAATATCACGTTTCCACATAAGTCAGAAGAGGGCAAGGGCATGATCACTTTCAATTCTGTCTAAGAAAGGCAACCAAAATTAGATGCTGTATCTTGCAATCTACTTAAATGATTTTGATAATGTGATTAAGGCATCTTGTTCTTTCACAGCAGGGTGAGACTGATTTAATTATAAAGGTAAATTATAAACACATTAAACCCTAGAGGTGCTGTGAGTACTGAAAGATTAAAGACGGCTAAAACTTTTGGGGATTAAAAAAAAATATTACAATATTAGAAAATTTTCCATATTTGTAATAAACAAACATGAATTGTATAATAATTGTAATACCTAATTTATCTTAGATAGTGAAATTTGGGGTCTTTGATGCAAACAAAAATGATAATTCATAATTTTTTTAAATTCCATTTTTTAAATTAAATCAATTAATTACATTAAAATTAATTATATAACAGGCATCATAGGTGTACGTTTACAAATACAAGAAAATGAGAGAAAAGGGAAGACTATAATATGAAGCTGAGTCTGTTATTTTAGGGCACTCGAATGCTCTGTTTTCTGTCTTAGCTTCAGTTTTGGATAATTGTGTTAATTTATGGACGGATATGATTCAGAATGTAGGGAATTAACTTACAATGCATTCTGAGGACTTCATACTGCTAGAAATGCTCATTATCTATGAATTATTCCCTGAGTTCATATGTCTCTACTTATTTCTGTCCCACTTTCCCTCCTGGTGTCTCTGCAAGTCACTGTAGCTGCAAAACTGGGACACAACAAATTCTGCCTAAAACACATCGTTAGTGCAGACATATGTTTGAAAAGGCCCCCTCTAAGATGTCTGATAAGGCCAAGATTGTTAAATCAAGACTTTACCAGTAAAAAAAAAGAGATTGACAACACACAGTAAGCATTTATTTACGTGAGCATAAAGAAAATAAAGAAAAAGGTTATTTCCATGTCTAGCATGTCTTTCCATATTTCCCTTAACCATTTTCAAAAACACATTTCATTACTGATGGAAAAAACCCCATTGTGCTAAGATATATATGAAATCCAACACTGTGAATGCAGCAGTTGTAGAGTTTGCTTAACAGTGAGGAAAAAAAAAAAAACCCTAATTATTTAAAAACAGCAGCTGGGACCATATGGTGCTTTTCCATGTCTTTAATCCAGCACCGATGAAATCAATGTTGTACAAATCAGTGTGATTATCTCACACCTCCTTTGCCTCCTGTCTTTTTTTGCAAGGGATATTTATTTTAACCAAAGCATTATCATGCATCGATATTCATACTTTGTGTGAGATTTAATTTACTGTACTTTGGTAAGTCCTGCATGTGTGGAGTTTCCTCCTACACTGTTTTACATAATGATGCAATTTAACAAATAATAATCAATTTGATTATGTATTGATCTTTCTACTCGTTCATGTCATTCTTTGTCTCTTACAAGCTTTACAACCTAATCTTATAAAAGTTAATATACACTAGTTTAAAGCACTGGAATGCAGACTGTGCAGGATTTTTGAGCCACACTGATCATCAAATGTGCTCCAGATTGCAGGACAGTAATAGCCATCAGACTATATGATGCATAACACAAATGAATCACAAAAAAAGCAAAAACTGCAGTCAGAAAAGCTATTGAAGCTTACAGTGCACTTCAATCATGCACAGACTATAGGCTGCACATTACACTGACATTAAGTGAACATTACACAATTGAAAAAGCCATTAATATGTAATCACATCCACAGAAAGGCATTTTGAGGCTATAAAACATTGGAAAATCAACGTAATGGTGCATATTCATCAAAGCTGCATGGAAACAATCATAGATTTAAGTGCATAATATGGTGGATGATTGAATCTGTGTCTCTACTTCATGTCAACTTCAAGTGATGTATAACATCAAAACTAATTTTGATTTAAGCAAAAATGACAAGTAAGCTCAAAAACAAGCAAGCAAACAAAAAGAGAACCACAGGCAGAAATGCTTAAGTGCAACAAATAGAGATATGAATTGTTTGGCAGCAAAACACAATAAACTGACATTTACTAATTTTTGCATTTTTTTTTTTACCCACATGGTTGTTTATAACAAAACATGCCATTTGAAAACCACTACCTAACTTTATGTTAGTAGTTTAAAATTTCCAAGTTTTAAATAAACTACAACATGTGGCAGCTCTGTTTTCAAGAAAAATGTGATGTACAAACTTTTCAAATAAAACTTGACCTCGGTTCTTTCTGCCAGGTGATCAGTGTACTGTAGCAGAACTAGATCTGTAGCTGCCATGAGTAAATTAAATGCTTTTAGCATTGGATTTTTAAAGAATGGTGAATCCCAGCAATAATAAATAACAGATAAGTAGTGCTTAACATCCACAATACGTTCTGTGAAACATGGCATCAGCTTTTTCAATAATTACTCAACATTTACATAAATTTAATAAAAATAATTTTGACATAACTTTTTCCAACACCTGTGCCACTCATAAAAAAACATGCACATGTTATTCTCTATGAGTATACAATGTTTCCTTGGTTCATTTGGAAAAATGAAACAAAAAAATAAAAAAGAGTTTCTTCCAAAACTGGAAAGAAATTCTTACAGCACCTTGTTTTGCTGTCAGACCTTTCATATACATTTGACAAAATACTGTAAATGCCATAAAACCTGCCCACAAATAAAAAAAATAAAGAAATTAAATCTAATTTAAATGTAATTTTAGTGAGGAAAGTACAGTATGGTGCCAAGTTTTTGATGTTGTAATCTGTTGCAGGCCTATATAACTAGCCAAATAGAAGTTTAAGATAAAAAAAACAGGCAGAAAATGCAAATCCTTCTTTTTTCTTTCCTTTGCAGGCATATGGATTGATTACAAATACCAGTTAAAATGCATTTTAGCATGTGATTAAGGCTCATAATTTTGTTAATTATACATGCTATTGACTTAAGAGGTGCTGAAATAGACTGTGACATTCTGTGTTGATATGAAATAAGGTAATAACCTCCAAATTGTGCAATATGCCAGTATATTTTAATAACTCAAATATGTACTTAGTCTGCTTATATTTTAGGATCCTGTGTAAGAAATTTGATTATTAATGTAAATTTATTCTCCTGTTATTATTCTAAAATCATTGTTAACATTTATTCAAGCATTTTCTAGGCCATTATAGTTTTATGCTGAAATTGACTTGCACTTTGACCAGATAGTAAAGGCATGTCAAAGATTAATCCTCTGAATAGGCAAACTTTCAATGAAATTTGCATACCCTCATTTTGCAATCAGATAATGAATAGGGCCGGGTATTTATACAGTATATGGGAAGAACATCAGTTCCCACTAAAGTACATGGGAAGTTAGAAAAGTTAACCTTGCCCTTATTGTACACAAGACTAACACAAATGATCTCCCGAAGGCATTATTACTGAAGAAAAACACTCCTCCTGAAATGATGTCAAGTTAATTTTTTTATGCAAGATGGGTCTTCAAACACACTTTACACAGTATTAATTTGGAGCACATTGTGGGCTGTCAGAGACCTTTGGCAACCTTACTTCAAATAATAGTTCTTTGTAAAGAAGCAAGAAGCAGCAAGATTACAAATTTGCATGCTCCAACTGGAGTGTCAAATTCGGAACAGTTAAGGTTAAGATGAGGGATGGGAATTTAATAATAAGAATTCATAAGAAAGCACATTAATCTAGTGGTTCCCAAATTGGAGCCCCAGTGAAGCATAGCCTTGGGCAACGTGATTTTTATTTTTGTTTGTTAAAATTACATACGGTGAAGAAAACCCTCTATTATTATTATTATTATTATTATTATTATTATTGTTATACATACATAAAATACATAGGGACTTAGAGTGTAGACACAGTGAATGAGCAAAACAGTTACCTTTGTTTCTATCTTGCCGATACCCTCGCAGAACCCATAACAAACTCAAGAGCCGTGTGTTGAATAGAGAAGATTGGTCAAACTGTTTGGAGGTTATGACTATTTGTTTGTGACCTGACACAAAACCAAGATCCCCATTGGATAACATGAGGCTCCGGTTGTATGATTTTTCCTATAATCTGCCACAAACAATATTGTATTTAAATTGCTCTTGTGACCAAATTTTTGGAATACACACACCAAACCTGATATGGAGCAAAATTAAAGCATCCTCTCTCAAACACTTGAAAAACGAAAGCTGTAGCACTCCACTCACACGTACCCACTGGACTCATAGACAGTATAAGTGCTTTCATTTTGGGAACCAAGAATTAGTTGTTTTCCCTGTTTTGTAAAGATGTACCAATTTCTCCAGGAACTGTGTCTAGTTAAATTTTATATTGCAGCATGTTGACATACAGTAGTGGTATGCACTTTTGCTTTGCATCTCCTGTGTGCATGGAGTTTGCAGGTTCTCCCCATGCTTGGTGGGTTTCCTCTCACAGTCCATAAACATGCAGATTAGGCTAATTGGTGTCCCAAAATTGCTTATAATACATGAATGAGCAAATGAGTTCATATGTGTGTATCCTGTAATGGATTGGCACCCAGTCCAGGATGTACCCCACCTTGTACCCTATATCTCCTAAGATAGACTCCAGACTCCACGAAACCATGTACACAGGATAAAACGGTATAGACGTTGAGTGAGTGACAATATCATTATTTGTTTATTTATCTTACAACTTAATTCAGAATGGTTTAATTCTAACCTCAATACCTGAATACCTCAATACTAGAAGCAAACTATAAAAAAGTCCTTCACGATACTAACTTGCATTTTATCATCCTTGATTCCACCTTTTCGGCAGCTGATATTGTCTTTTAAATTAACCTTGGGTGTTGCTCATGCTTGCTTTGAAATCTTTGTTTTTCATGTATTTATTAAAGAGCAGTGCATTTTCAGCACTTGTTTTTAACAAGCCCATGGAATGCACTACACTAAAAATTGGTATGATCAGAAATAGTATTTTCCTGTTTTTTTTTAACATTACAAAAGTAATTTGCAGTACTGATTGCAGTTTTCAGCAATCTCTTCTGTAAAGAAAATGGCAGTTAGTTATTTAAAAAAAATATATAGCTAGACACAGTTAACTATTTTCAGTACAAAACTATTCATAATTTATAAGATTTATCATTTATCATGCTTAGCTGATAAATATAACAGCTTAATATAACAGCTTAGGAAAGCAGCTCCCTGTCTAATTATTTGCTCATTACACAGTTTGTCTCTTCGGCAGACTACAGCATCTCGGAGCATTTGCAGGATGTGGTAGATTTTAATTTTATTTTGTATACATCACTTACTCACTTAGTCATCGTCGACATTGCTTTGTCATTGTTTGTCCTGGTCGCGGGGGGCCTGGAGCCTGAAGACTTAGGACACAAAACAGGGTACAACAACTTGGAGGCACCAATAAGCCTAATCTGCATGCCTTTGGAGTATGGATGGAAATGGAAGCAACAGGAGGAAACCCACAAAGCACAGGGAGAACATTCTAACTCCATACATACAGCCCTGAGGTGGGAATCGAACCCAGACTCTGGAGGTGCAAGACAACGTTGCTAACCACTAAGTCAAATGAAATATAACTTTTAGTGCTGACTTTTTGTTACTTAGTCTATAGAAAAATTTTTACTAATTACATACTACTTCATGTAATTAGCCACCAACTTTATCATTTCATCAATGGACAATAATGAAGAAGAAGCCCTTATTCATCATATATTTATTACAAAACTGCAAATGATGTTTTTCACATATTCCAACTTGCTACAAAGCTAGGGGCTGTGCACAGGGTCAGCCGTGGTATGGCATCCCTGGAGAATAGCAGGTTAACATGCTTGCTCAAGTGCCCAGCACTAGCAGTACTGGAGCATGAACCTCCAACCTTCTAAATAGTAACCCAGAGCCTTGACCATTGGGTCACCACTACTCTACACTTCAACTGTAGCAGCTAAGGTTAACACTGAAATTTTGTACAATAGTAACTAGTAATAGGGATAGTAATAGTAAAAGTAATAGTGTTTTTATTATACACATGTGGAATTTGGTTCACTGCATCAAACCTCTATACAGATAAAGATCTCACTTTTATGTCAAAATGAAACTGTGCTTGAAATTCTTTTTAAGATGCAACAAAATAATACACGTGTGCAAAATAATACACTTCTATGTGTTTGATTCACTCTTTCGATGCAGCAGAAATGCACTGACATATAGTATATTATACAAAACATTGCTGTCTTTAGTATTTGATATACCTGTTAAATTTTCTTTCTGCATATTGGCTTCTATGAAAGTTAATTTGAAATTATAATAAAAGGCTTCAGTAGAAAGCATATTCAGCTTACTTTACACCACTGCAGGTTTTTACAACAACGACAAGATACAAAGTAAAGTAGATTTACAGCTTGTTACTGGAAACTCCCAGAGATTAAAATAATTGCAGTAAATCTGTAGTATAATGGTACAGTAAAAACAGTAGACTAAGAAATTGTAAGGAATGTGGTGGATGATTCCTGGATCCCAATTTCTGTTTGGGGCTGGCCACATCACCTCATCCACATTACAAGCAATGTCATCCCTGTATAAGCAATAGAGAAATATATCACCTCAGTGTCTTTGAATGACTTTGTTTCAAGCAGTGGATATATGGTTGGTGGTCATACACTTTCCAGTTGCAAGCTGAAAACAATTTCTTATCATGAGAAACAATAAGTAGGGAGGTGAGTAAACAAGTGTTATTGCAAGTTATTGTGGTTAAACAGGAGGTAAATCACAGCTGTCCAATGGAAAGTTGATATTAGTGGATGTAGGCAGTTGATGGTGTTGTTTTCTGAACAGAAGCTGCATTCCAGCCTAAGGAACATGATGTGATTGGTTAGGTTCATTGTACTGATATACTGCAATAGTATTAATAGCAGTACACATTTTTGTTTCCTGGTGAGCATAGACCTATTGTAGGACTACATTGTATTGTACTGAAATGCCGAATGATGTGCAACATTAACGTAGGTACAGACAAGTGTAAAAAGTTAAAGACATTCTTTAAAGTTCTCCAAACCAAATATTCAGATTATAGATGCTACTGTGTAGTGACTTGGGTTGGGCTGGACTTTCTGCCCAGTCACCCTAATCACCAGGCCATGATTTATGACGTGGTCCGGCAAAGTGACCCTAATGTCTTCAGAAAAAATGTCTCTAGCTACTGGTTGATCACCTTCTTTGTTCTTGTTCTCCTCCTCCTCCTCCTCCTCCTCCTCCTCCTCCTTTCTTTCCCTATTCACATCACGTGCATCACCTCCATGTTAGCACTTATTTAAACATATTAAACATATGCAGTAAAATTTGCAGTGCTAAAGCTCAGACTGATTGGTGTTCAATTAGTGTAAAAGAGATTTCATTTTTGAGTGTCCAAGCT
>QMIH01000469.1:319441-362398 GCA_003987875.1 Clarias batrachus | reverse complement strand
TATATATTAAACATATTAAAGTTTGAATTCGAGCTTATTAAAGTCACATTTTCTGGTCCTTTGTAGTCCACATTGCTCTGCTTACACATGCTCCAATGTGTCAGTAAAACCATTTAAGCATATTTTTTTTTTGTTATTTTATTATTACTATTTTTTCTCCTTATAGAAATTCATTGGAAAACAGTAAAAATAACGATAATATAAAAATTACAAGAAATAAACACTTGAAATATATCAGTCTGTGTGTCATGACTCTATATAATGTATGAGTTTCACTTTTTGAATTGAATCACTGAAATATATCAACTGTTCGATGATATAGTCATTAATTGACATCATGGCAACAAATGCTCACACAGATTCTCATGTTCTTTTAACCGTACTGCAGTCAATATCAAACATGTCCCTGCAGTCAGAATACCAGGTAAAGAGCACTTGCCCAGATATGAGTATAACATAATTACAGTGTGTCCTCTTATACAGACTTTGGCTAGCTATTTACACAAGGATTAGAAAAAGAATTCGAAGATGGAGGATGATATCGGCTCATGAGCCATTCATCATCATGAGCAAGAAAATCACTGCTGTCCTGAAAGGTGCATTCTCTCTTTAGTGCTCAATTTGTCAGGTCCTCAATGAGCCTTAAAACAGCTATTATTTATGTTTAATAAAGGTTCTGGGTCATAGATAATGTGTTCTTAATCAACAACAAATTAACTGCAATGAATTTATTAGCAGAAAAGAAAGCAGTCTTTATTTAAATTACTTCTAGATTTTACACAACAAAGTTATTCCAGAAAAGATATTACAAGCATAAATGCATTAATAAAAGTTGTGCAGTTCACAGTTGGCCTGAATCATTTGCTGTCATTATTGTAGGACACTGCCATGCCCAGTAGAAAAAGTTTGTACATCAGGAATTATTTGCTTATTTAATTATTGTTTTATAAAATATTACCCAGACATGTTTATGTATTTGTATGCTAAATTAGATCAAAGTTGTGTGTAAATTCTTTCATAAAATCAGCCCAGTGTATTTTCTATTGATATGAAATATGCAGGTCCTGCACTATGTGGGAATACACACTTATATGCTTATACTGTACGTTACAACTTTATAACTCTATACGTTCTCTAAACTATGTATATACAATAGCTATTTATTATATTATTACATACTATATTATAGTGCATAAATGTTGTAGTTAACGTTTACACTGGCATCTGATATTTATGAGCTTTCCCCTGCATATACTGTACACCAATCAGCCACAAGATCAACACCAACAGCCAAGGGCTAGCTTGTTGACCTAGCTTCTAAACTCCTCTTACCCAGGGGACATTTGAGGCCAGATGAACTTGGAAAGTACAACACTGTGTCTGTTACGATACTGAGCTTATTTGTTTTTTTTTTGTGTTTGCTTTGTCTCTGCTGGTGGAGGGATGGGGGTGTATCTTCCCTTGTGTGTTGCAGGTCCCACCTTCAGTGTGCCTGCAATCTATTGGTTGCTGCCCTGCCTGTCCTTTGTCGGTCCCGCCTCCTGCCGGATGATTGGATGTCCAGGAGATTCAGAGGCCTACTTAAGGCCTTCAGACTACAATGCTTTAGACCATGTCTTTGCTTACTGTTTTTCTGTTGATTATTTGTAAAAATTATATTGTGTATGACCTCGTGCTACGCTTCCGACTACGTTTTTGTGTTTGCCCTTCTTTGGTTCTGGTTGCCCGATTGTAAATACGTTTTGTATATATATGTACATTGTTGTGTAATTGGTGGCTTAGTAGGGAGTCGACGCCATTTTGTTTACACCCTGTTTTCTCTTGGTTTGTGGTTAGCAAGGGAGTAAGGGAAGAACTTTGTATTTCTTTTTCTTTAGTTTTGGTGCAGGTTAGTGATTTCACTTTGGTACTAGGTAGAGGGCATTTTGTTTATTGTTTTGGCCTTGTCGGCTTCTGAAGCTCACAGCCACCTTTTGGGGATTTGCTTGTTCACTGTTTGTAAATAAACACTAAGCAAACGCACTTTTGGTCTCAACCCCATTTTTTTTTTTTTCTTCTTCTTTTCTTTTTCATTCCTGTTACGGCCCGACCTAGACCGGGGCGTAACAGTGTCATACAATGTTCAAGAGTGGTAAAAGAAGCAAAACAGCACTACAGTAGGAAACTACAGTCACAGCTCCAACACAGTGCCCTCTGGACCCATCTGACTCATCCTGGGGCTCCAGTTCTAGTTGGAGATCCTGTTGCATGGAGGTCTGTGTGTGGTGATTGGGGACTGTTTCACTTTATCAAGAAGACGGTCCTGGCCTCAGCCAATGCAGACAGTTGTTTTCTGAGGACTTGTGACTGAAGTCGCGCCATAGTCAGGACTAGAATTTCCTAGAATCTACCTGAGCCTCTAATAATTAACTGGACCCCATTTTAACTTAAAGACATCATCTGTTATACTGAATTTCCAGCTACTTAACAACTTCCCTGTCGAGTCTGGTTCCTCTCAAGGTTTTTTTCTTAATGACATCTCAAGGAGTTTTTCCTAGCCAGTCACCCTAGGCTTGCTCATAAGGGACATTTGTCACATTTCATACACATTTTCATAAGTTTCTTTTGATTCTGTAAAGCTGCTTTGTGACAATGACCACTGTTAAAAGCGCTATACAAAATTGAATTGAATTCATAAAAGACTATAAAACACCAACATCCAGAGTCAAATACAGACATGTAAAATACCTGGTCTAGTCAGCAGGACCAGATGGCACAGTCCTCAGTGCCTGTACTGACCAGCTAGCACCTGTGTTCACTGAGACATTCAATTGGTTCATTGTCATAATCAGTAATCCTCACATGTTTAAATAGTCCTGTATTGTTCCCGTCTTAAAGAAACCCCACCTTTCCTGCCTCAATGATTATTGCCCTGTAACCCTGAGCTCAGTTGTGATGAAGTGCTTTGAAAGACTGGTCAGAGACTTCATCATCTTCTCATTAGCTGATTCACAGAACCCCAAGGGTTGTATCCTGAGCCCCCTTCCAGACTCACTTTACAGTACAGGTAATTGGGTTGCCAACTCCATGACCACCATCAAGTTTGCTGATGACATTTTTGTGGCGGGCCTGATCTCTGACAACAAGACGACCTACCTGGTGGAGATTAAAACGTGGAGACCTGGTGTCAAAAGAACAACCTCCTCCTGAATGCCAGCTAGACCAATCGTGTACATTAACACAAAGCAAGAGAAGAACTACTAGGACCCTATTATCAGTGGGACCTCTGTGGAGGGAGTAGTAGCTTTTGGCACCTTCACATAATTGTGCTATAGTTAAACCAAGAGTTTGTTCCTGTTTATCATAATGTAAACAGAAGGTAGTAATTACATTTAATGGCAGGTCTATTATTAGAGAAATTTCATCCTTTATTTGACATGAAGAACACAGCCCAATTATTATTTTTTTATTTTTTTATTTGATAATCTCTTACAGTGTGACATGTAACAGCCTTAAAATTGAATTACACAGTGAAAATCTGGCTTTAGTCACCATAAGGTTGTCAGCATCAATAACATGATGAAATAGCATGCCCAAGTTTGAATATAGAATGGTTTGTTGAAAAAACAATACTTGATAAAAAAACATTCCCATTTGTGCACATATAGTCAATCTGTCAAGACAAGACAATCTGTCTGATCTGTGATTTTTTGCTTTAGGTTGGCTTATGGGGCTAGCATGCAGTTCCTTGCAAAAAAAAAAAAAAAAAAAAACCTTGCAGACTATAAAAATGGGTTTGATTGCCTTGAACTTTGATTATTGCAAACATCATGGAGACCAATTAATGTGTAAAAATGATTCTTAATGCTCCCATAGTCTTTTAAAGTTTGATGTAGTATGGCGTGCACCCTGGTAAGAAAAAAAATGCATTGATGTGATAACCAGGGCCTGTATTCACAAAGCTTCTTAGAATTCTCTCAAAGAGCTCCTATCTTAGCTTAAAAAATCCTAGCTAGGAGTCCTAGACTAAAAAAGATTTAGGAAACTTTTTAGAGCAACTATGAGTAAGGAAAGTAGAAAAACTTTTATTTATTTACTATACTGATTTTATTACTTTTTAGATTGATGGGAGCAAAATGTCTCAGCTTTTACAATTGACATAATTGCGGGACAGTCTATTTAATTTGCACTTTTGGATGGTATGTAGCCAACAATCCAAGAGAGATGGAAGGAAGTAAAACAATAAGAAAACCAAATTGGACAGAAAAGCAGTGTTTACTTTTAGTTTTACGTCCAGTGTTTGGAGAATATATCTTCCTTCAGCCATTTTGTCCTCTGCTAGAGAAACTCTTAAGCCTCTTAAAAGTCCTCCTCTTAACAAATTTTACCGTAGGAGCTGTTTTTAGGGCTAAGATGTTTTGTGAATCATTTTTATCTTTACTAAGTTTTAATCATAAATTTAAGGAGAAATTCTAAGAAAATCCCCTAATTCTAAGATTTTTCTAGGAATTTCGTCACTAGGAGCAACTTTTAAGCTTAAGAAGCTTTGTGAATACGGGTCCTGGTCATTTGGATAATAAACTTGTAAAAAAATGTAAAAGAAAAAAAAAAAACACTTTATTGCCACATAACATTGCTGAGTCTAGACCTGATCAAGTGAAACAACCTCAGATCACAACACTTCCCCCAGAGGCTACAGTAGATATCATGTATGTCTGCATCGCTTCATGCGCTTCACTTCTTCGGTATGGAATCTTAACTCATCAGACCACATGACTTTTTCCCCTTTTTTTGTGACAAAATCCAATATTTAGGCTCTCTTTGTAAATTGAAGCCTGTTTCCCAATTAGCCTAACTAAAAAGCATTTTTCTTATGGTCACACGGCTGTTTAGTCCCAGTCGTCATTGAGTTGCTTGTGTAAAAATGCTCTCATTAGTGAATATGATTTCTTTTTTCAATGTTTTTCACACAACTTTACCAAGCGTTTAATTGATCTTTAATAATGCACACTCTGGAATATGGACTCATCAGACCATGTGATCTTTTCCCATTGCTCCAAAGTCCATAAAAGCTTTTTTTTCTGATTGTATAAAAATGTTAGTTAAAAATAGTAATTGTTGATCAGTGGAACATCACTACATCACTACCGTAAGTGTTTAAATGATCTTCCTTCATGAGTTTTTCCGACCACATTTTTTCCACAACATTGATGTTTCACCACTATCTTTCAAGGTTTCGATAATGTGTTAAAGGGTTCTTACTGTAACCCACTAACAGTATTTAAAATCTCCTTAGTTGTTTTCTTTGCTCGATGCAGCCCAGTAAAATTTGAGCCTTTTAAACTTGTGACTTTTTTTGGCCAGGCAGTGTATAATAGCTTAAAATGACTCAATAAATAGGTTATATAATTAAGCAATATCACACTGAGAGGGAGTGCTAAGTTACTGAAAAACCACATGGCTGTGATGCTTTCCTAGAGATAAGGGTGCAGTCTGAGTGCTAAAGAAACAGTATCACAGCTGTGCTGATATCTGTTACAACAGCAGCAGAGGTATTGCTTTTTATTGCCTTGTAGTGATAGTGCTTTTATACAACAATTCTAATAAAATCATTTATTATCCGCAGATTGATTTTCTTGTTTATTTAATCGGTTATTTGGTTCCACCAACACAGATCTTTCATCAATTGGTGGAACTAGCATTAAGCTGAGGACTGAAATTACTGTAATTAACAAATATTAGAACTAGAAGTTTTTTTTTATTTTCTTTTTAGGCTGCAAAAAGATTCTAAAAAAGATCTAAAAGATTGACAAATTTGTGAAACTTAATGATAGCCATGAACAACATGGTAACAGTAACACTCATGTTAAGCACTCATTGTACAGATACTTTGGACATTCTAAAGCTATTAGCAGTTTACACATTTTTTATACTGTTGTCATGTTGTGAACTACAAATGGTTATTCTTACATCACCTCGTTTACATGATTTAATACAGATATTATACATATTACCTGTGCTTGACTCCTATAGCCATGCTGGTGAGTGGTCCACTATCTGATATTACACAGCACTCTCCACTTGAAGTGAAACATAAACAGAGAGCACTGTCTGTGTGCACCACTCAGACTTCAAATGGCAATATACTGTAAACATCCAGGAAAGAACATTTGCATCCAAAACTGTATTAGTAAAGTTAATTAAAGCAATGACTGAACAAATATAATTGAACAGTTTCTACACTGAAACGTTTGGCACGTGCATATTGGTGGCACGGATACTGTATAAACACATTATTTTAATTAAAAAACAAATACAGATATGAACTTGCAGTGCATTATTTTGTTCTTGCTATAAAGGCTAGACCATATCCCTTCAGGATTTCCTTTTAAAAAGATAAGTCCCATATAATTTTACAGCGCATTTATTCACGTATTCTAGCTTTTTAAGAAGCCATAATACAGAGGAACTGGAGCAGAGACAGTTGAAAGCCTCGCTCCAGGGCTTGAAAGTGGCAGCTTAGTGGTGCTGGGGCTTGAACCCCTGACCTTCTCATCTGTAAACCAGAGACTTATTCAGTCATGGGAATAAGAAAGATGATAGTCATTTAGTTACATTGGATTATGCAGAGGTCCTTACTACTAAAGTAGGGTTGAATGTTTACATGTTTACTTTATGTTTATATTTTAATGAATTGATCCAATTGAAATAGAAAGTACTACAGTCATGTACAAACAGAAATTATAACAGCTTGAGCGAGATTAAAGCAATCACCTGAAGCAGACACCAACCGTAAGCTTACGTGATATAGATTTGGACTAAAATCATTTCCCGTAAATGGCTAATGTGTTCTAAGCAGCTACCATACAGATAGAACCCGGAGGCACATTAATCTTTTTTTTTCCCCCTTTATTTAGAAACTTTAGTAAGGTTCACAGGTTTCCAACACAACTGTGTGAGGTGAGCTCTTCTTTGAATTGACAACATTTGTCACTGGTTTTACTTCAGTACCCCAAGCTAAAACTTGTGCTCTAAAATAAAACCAGATTTCTTACAAAGCAGTCCCAAGATTCACAAAAGAAATATCTTTTTTATTTAAAGAGTCACCTTTTAATAAAGCCCACGCAGGCCATGCACTGTGCACAGGGGGTCAAATCTCTTCTGGAGCCTCCAAAACGAACCATTTTATTATTATTTAATAATAATGAAATATTATTATTATACTTCACTAAACAGTCTTTGTTGATATTCAAACTTTCTTGGAAAATGATATAAGCATTATAAATGAAATGCTGTTTTAAGCACCCCATTTTACACACTACTGCACTGCGCTCCAGATTGTTGGAATAATTTCTAAATAAAAGTTTGCTTGAGGGACACAGATGCTCAAATGAATATTTGGAGTGCTAAACAAATAGAAATACAGTGTGACTGCAGCCTACAGCCATCGTGCCCAAACACAATGCAGCAAAGTAGTGCTGAAAGGACAGTGCCCATTCAGCACCTTTTAAGTTTTGGACAGGCGGGCAGCACATGCTTACAGGGTGGGTTACAAAACTTCGGCAGCACTTAATGACCGACCCTCACTGACATGCTGCCTAGGTATAAAATTGACCACTGGGTGAGTAGTGTGCTATGGACTCTCTACACTCTGTTCTCTGACTGTCACCACCTTGATCAGCCAGTTCTCCAAGTGAGCAGCCTGTTGCTGCCACTGCAGACCCTTTATACTGTAGCAACACCATGCTGGTTTCACCATACCACCACCTCCTCACCTCAAGAATATTTACTAAACCAGCAAAGCTTAATTCTGCCGAAATCTTCATTTCCTCACTATTGGATTTAGTAGTCTTCAGTATATTCTGCTTGCCTCAAAATATGGGCTGGAGATGCATATGCAGGGCTGAACCCTGCCCAAGATCAATACCTCCAACAGGAAGTGACTACAGGCTGTAGACGCTCTGTCATGAATTGCCAGCTTGAAGCATAGTTACCTTACCCTGCCCATCAGTTGTTCCTCAGTATGCAATTCAGCTCAGGCCTTTCTTCCTCACCTGAGTCTGAACCTCCTGCTAATTATCATCCTCTTTGATAGATGTTTGTGCTTACAGTAAGTGTCCTGTAAAGTTTAGGTAAAGGTTAGGCTGTGTTTACGAGCGCAAACCACCATGTTGACAAAGCCTCACTTAACGATGATGATGATGATGATGATTAATGAATGCAGAGAAGCGTAGTGGGCTTTCAAGTGCCCTTAATGATATTGAGGCTGTAGCCTATAGTTTTTCTATCTTACAGTATGTTCATGGAGATTAGGTTCATAGGGAGGTTCCTGCTGCCTCTGTCAGAGTGGGTGATCAATGCACCAAGGTAGATTTAATAATTCTTTTACAAGACCTTTAACCCTCAGTGCACAAAACACCACCCAAAAAAATCTGCTGCTGTTTTCACTGTCCAGGACTGAAGTGGAGGTGGAAAACTCAACATTGCTCCATTGCCAGAGAACCACTCCCAAAGAGACTGTCCCACCTCACTCATCATCAGTGTGGAATTTGGGCTCATTGGCATCGATCTCGTCAGCCCACTTTTTAAGGACACAAAAGCAATCCTTAGGAAGTCCATCCTAAAAAACATCACCCAAGGACTGGTTCTACTTTAATTCTTACCCAAGGAACTGATTAACCATTAACACCATTTGTTTTAAAATTAAAAGTAGTTATGGGCCAGCTGTTGCACGGTAAGCAGATCCAAACATCTCTGTACCACCTACTGTACAGACCAACAGCCTGGTTGAGTGCTTTTAAGCAGACCCTGAAGCGTAGGCTGAAAGCAGCAGAACAAACCAGGAAAAATCAACCTGAATGTTTGCAGTGGAGGGAAACAATGGAGTGAACCTTCAGTGCCACAGCCCTCCGTGAGCCTGCGGTGACGAAGACAGGTTGCTGATGTGGAGAGCTAGTTGACCGAGAAGGTGGCAGTCCAAGTTGAGTGGCCACAAAGTCTCAGCAGGATGCTTGGGAGCAGAGATGCTTTAGATGTGTCACTATCTGCGGTGCACACAGCGCACAAAGTGAACAGAGCGCATTGCACATCTTTCACTCAATAGTTGATTCGGCATCCTTTTATATCCAGGTGGCGAGTTGATGAGGGTAGGTCATTATGTGCTGCCAGACATGTAGGGTTTTACAGACATGTCCTGTGAGGGTGAGCTGGCTGGCAGTCCAAACCTTGAGAGATGCTGAAGACGAGCTGTCCTTTCAGCGCGGATTTATTGCCTGAGTCAGGAGCGATGCTGTGTTTTGTGTCCTGCCTCTCCGCTACATTGTGCCGCTGTGTTACACCCAAGTGTTTTTTCCCCACTGTGAATTAAGCAACATTAAACATAGCAAGTAAGACTGATTTAGGTTTTCTTTGTATGAAAACAATATTCAGTGTTTGTATTGCTTGCAAATTAGTTGTAAATGAAATCTTTATTTATTTATTTAGTTTAATTTATTTCTCTGACATTTCCGCATGGTTCATGTTTTTTTCCCCCAAGGTTCTAGTTATGACCTTTTGTAACCTTTACTGAAGTGTTTAACAGATTTAGATTCATCAAAGCTTTCACTTATGCCTTATTCAATCATGCATCATTTAAATTATTCTGCTCAAGTAATACAGCGTGTGTCAAATACTTCAGTAAATCAGGTAATAATGCGAGAAAATCAAGTTTTAAAACAATCTTTGATTATTATATTACACTGTATGATTATGCTAGACATGGTTTGCTTATTTTTATAACACTTACTGTAAATGTTGCGGAAAAAGTGAAAGAAATCTGATGCTTGTGCATTCACGCACATACCACCATGCCATGCCTTGAGCTAGAACCTCCAATTTCCTGCTAATTATCATCCTCATTGATAGATGTGTGTGTCTTAAGTGTCCCGTAAAAGTTTTCTAAGGTTAGGCTGTGTTTACGAGCACAAACCGCCATGTTGACAAAGCCTCACTTAATGATGATGATGATTAATGAATGCGGAGAAGCTTAGTGGCCTTTCAAGTGCCCTTAATGATATCGGGGCCGTAGCCTATAGTTTTTCTATCTTATGGCACCCTAATGAATGCAGATTGAAGTCATTTGTCAAACTGGACATTTGATGGGGGAATATTAAAAAAACGTGGACAGGGATTCTTCTGACCTTCATTTACAAACTATTGGAGGATTAATGGATAGAAATAGACAAAATAACCCACTTTCAAGCACATCAGGATGTTTTCTTTTCAAGTTTTGCAGCATTATTGTATGGCATTGGATTGTGTGAAATCAATACCTCATCTGGAATCTCATTAAAAATATAATGGAAGGTTAAAAAGGAAACGTTTATCCATTTCAGTTCCTGCCTTGCATACGGATTTAGATTAATCTTATAATCTACCTAGAGAGAAAGTGGTGGAAAATGGGAATTGATTTTAGGAGGCAAAACTTCCAGCAGGAGCTAAATATGTTTATTATTTCCATTTATTACGAAACTTTTAAAGTTCAATGAAGTTACTGCTATTACTACAGCCCTACAGTAGATCACTGCATAATCTAGATTTCTAAGGTACATTGTTGACTATAAGTGTTTTTTTCTCGTGCACAGATATAATGCACCAGTTCACAGGTCTTCACTCTTCATTGCTGCCCAAATACGGGATGTCAAACATAATGATAATCCTGCTAGTTTAAAATCTGTGCTTTCAGCTCATTAATTTTTAATAACCACTTTATCCTAGTTAAAGTAGTGTTGGACAATGCAGCTGAAACACCCTAGATGTGATGCCATTTCACCATAGGTCACAATGTAAACACATTCACACCTAGAGGCAATTTAACGGTATGACCTACCAGCATGCTTATATGATGTTGGAGGAAACATCACAGACAGATAATAATAATAAAGTTCATGAGTCACTTGGTGATTTTTGAGTTCTGTGATGGCAATCCTACCCTCTGTTAGGATAATTGTTATTTACACAGTTTTTAAGTCAGTCCCCATCATTTGTCAAAGTAGGTTTGTACGGTCTATAGTACTGGAAAGAGGTGAGAGCAGCTGCCTGCCAAAACTCACATTCAAAACCACACAGAAGCACTTCCAGCAAAAAAATGATAACATTATATCACCTTTGGCTCCTTAGTATTTCCATTTTACAGTATATGCAATTCAACCTTGAATCCCATTTGGCCAAAACACAGTATTGGTGCTCATTTTTTAATTTAATTTTATTATTATTTTACTTTTTTTTAAAAATGTGTATAAAATACAGAAAATATGTGTGCCAATGAAGCTACTTTTAGAGATTTTGCAACATGGAAGTGACAGATCTTCACTCAATCAATTTAATTCAATCAATCAATCAATCAATCATTTATTTATATAGCACTTTTTTAACAACTACTGTACAAGTTGACCAAAGTTCTTTACAGAACAAATAAAGAAGACAAACAATAAGAAAAAAAAAATGAAATCAACACAAGCTGTTAAAATAAAATAAACATATAGTACATAAATGTAAGAAATACATATGGATAGACAATAAAACCGAAAGCATAAAACAATATTAAGAATATCCTGTACTTGCTACCGCAAATGCACAAATGCCAAACTGTTTGCATCTGGATCTTGGCACTTCCAAAAGAAATTGACCAGACGATCAGAGACGCTCTACCAGGGTTATGAGGTATTAAGAGATTTGTTAAATAAGAAGGGGCCAGGCCATGCAAGGCTTTAAAAACAAACATCAGTCATTTAAAATAGATTCTAAAATGTATGGGAAGCCAATGGAGAGAATAGAGGATGGGAATTATGTGATTGCGTTTAGAAGTATTGGTTAAGAGATGAGCAGCGGTGTTTTGTACTAATTGAAGGTGAGAGAGATACAGTAGGGCTGATTAATATCAACTTACTAGGTTGGTCACCAGCCAGTCACCAGCTTCACCAGATGTGATTAGTTCTTTCCCCCCAGTTGTAGAAGGATACTGTACTGTATGTGATGAAAGAACAAAATAGCTGGTCAAATAAGCAAACAAATCATAATTTATTGATAATAAATTGTTGTGTTGAACTGTTGTATAAAAGGCCCTTTTGCCTAGGACAACATCACAGCCATGCTGATATTCAGTACAACAGCACTCCCTCTCATGTGATATTACATAACTGCAAAAATACATTGCCCTTTTCTTTTCTCACATGGAAATAGAAATTAAAATCACACGACCCATGACAGTAGGTACAGTATGCGTAGTCCTGAGCACAGCATATAAAACACACCCCATGTTTTATATACTGTGAACTATGCTAATCATTATGTTTACATTTCATTCTTTCTGTTTTATTAGTCTGTTATCTGGCAAATGAATTCATCTTTGACATGACACTTTTGTTCCCTTAACTGCTACCAGTCTATTTGTTTGCTGAAAGAAAGCTGGTAAAAGAAGCAAAATAAAGACTCACACATCCTTATCACCAATTAACAGGTACTGTACATTAATAGTGCAGTGTAAATATGTATCTTACACAATAAGGAGTTTTTGTATTATGTCTACTGCATATCATGAGTTGAGCCAGATGCTGGATCATTAAGCTCCATCTTTCTCATGTTAAAGGTAAACTCCTCTGTGAGCACCAGTCCCTACTGTAATACATCCAGATTCAGAGTGCGACCATTAATCAAGGCAAAGTGTAAAGGAGACTCACGGACTACAAATGCTTTTAAAATAACAACCACAACATAACAGCATTATGTTGTGTAGTAACAGGCTTTCTGCGAATCAGAATGATGGAGCTACTGTAGCAATGATCATTAATACATTTGTTTTGGCTGCTGAAGATCCTTAAGATTATAAAGTGAGCATGTGCATTCATTCTGTACATTTCATGTTTTTACTGTATAGCAGATTTATTTCTTAGGTGTGTCATAGGTGAAGGGCAACAACTTTTGCAATACACGTGGCAAAAAAAAAAAACAACAACAAAAAAAACACATTCTATGATTTCATTCAATCACCTTTAGGTTTAATTTCAGCACACAATGTGTTGGCCAGTTCATGTGTGGAAATGGTTCCTCATGCTCTGTGCCGTTAGTGAAGAACAATTTCATTAATGCGATACTCTGGTCAGTCAGTACATTCGGGGCATCAGCTGACTTCATTTTATTGCCACATACCATTGTTGATCCTAGACCTGCCCAACTAAAAGCAATCCCAGATCATAACGCTGCTTTCAATGGCTTGTACAGTGGGCAGTATGCTTGATCGCGTCATGCGCTGCCCTTCTTACCATCTTATCGATCTGGAATAGGGTCAATATTAACTCAACATACTTTTGTTTTGTTTCCATTGCTCGAAAGTAATTTTTTTTTTGTTGACAAATTCAAGACTTCAAGAATCTGACTAACAAGTGGATTTCTTATGGTCAGACAATAGTCCCAATCCCCTTAATTAAAAAAAAAAAATCATATTACAGATGTGTATGGAAATGCTCTTACTTTAAGTTTTAAACTGTGTTGTTTATTGTTGACTTTTTTGTTGAAGTGTTTAAGTGATCTCCACTAATGATTTTTGTCCGATTTTCTTCCACAAAGTTCACGGTTCAGCACTATTCTTCCAGGTTTTCATGAAGTGTTGAAGGCATGTTTAACCCAGTTCTAGCATTCCAGCAGTTCATTTCAATTCTCAAACTGTACTTTTTACTTTGCTTGATGCAGCCCAATAATTTGATGCTTCTCAAATGGCAATTTTTTTTTTTTTGGCCAAGCAGTGTGTGCTTCCCTTTTGCATATATCTGACTGCAGTGCATCACATTTACAGTAGAGAGCTGATATCTGATAACAAACCCAATTGATCATGTTTGTGTCCATTTCACAATGGTATGTACTTAAGCACAGTATGATAATCACTGTGTGTGGAAATGAGGTTTTAAACATCATTAGAATATAAGGTCAATAATACATTTGCATATAAATGTAGTAAATGTATATAAATGCTGTATATTCACAGTTATCTGATGCTCATTTATCATCTTTTTTTATATTAAGCATCAAGAAGTTCTCCTGGATAGGCGCAAGGCCCTTCACGAAAGATAAATAATATAAACAATAGAGGGGTAAATGTTCAGTTCGGTTAAAATCCAGGTTTTTGTACACAATCTTGTCACACACCTGGTTTTAATCCCAATTTACCATAAACATGAGTGTGGTTGGGTAATAAGTTGAATAATCACAAAATTAACTGGTCCTGAGGTCATCTGAGTAGACTTTTCCCAAAAAGATGTCTCTGTTCTTTGACTCATGCATGGTTAACTCAATCATGACAAGCTTTACCAGTTACTGTACTGCTGCTAAAAAAAAACATACAATCCCTACAATATGATGCTACCACATTATCCTTCACTAAATGGGTGAAATTAATTTCTTCCTAATGTAATCAATTAGATGACCATCTAGATGGCCTGAGCACTTCTATAGCACTTGGAGAGTACAGTACTTTTGGTTATTTACCTTTATCCATTATACTTTGTCCAGGTTCTCCTTTATTCTCTAAGGACCACTATGCTTCTGTCAGATTGACTAGAACGTTCTTGGTTCATTTCCTAACCGTTTTCCTGTTTCTTCAGTTTGGATGGACAACCAGTTTTAGGAAGAGCATCAGTGATTTAGGACTTCTGTTTAAGTATGATGAAAGTGCCTGCATACTTCAAGACTTAAAAACCTGCATACATTTTTTATGCCTTAAATCAAATATTTGTTACCACCATCCTACCTGTAGTCTACCAGAAAATTCATTTTGTTCTCTGCCATGCACTGTCAGCTTTTGGGCTTAATTTAGATAGAGGCGTACCTTTCCAAATTTATCAGGCCAACTATAATCAAGTGCAAAAATGATTAATGAAAATCAATTTCCAGTGTCATACAGGAGCAAAAGGTTGTTAAAAACTACCATCTGATACTGAGACAGTACACTCCTATTATCATCTCTATAGATTTTTGTTATATATATATATATATATAAAAAAAGCACACCATGTTTTAGATTTATTCTTGTAACAACTGATCGAATCATATTTGAAAAACTAAATCTTATGAAAAGTAATATACAAAATTTTTTCTTATTTACTATCACACTTTCAACAAAATGTCACCTCATGTTTCACTCTGAGCTGGTACGTTTTATACCCCACCGCCTGAGGAGATGAAAACCGCACTGAATTAAGTCATGTCTGGAAAAACAAAGGATCTTTGACACCCTGAGTGAACTGATATTGTGACATGATCATGCCAGCGGCAAAATAGCGCTCTGTTTTGCTCGACTCTGTAACATTTTTGTGACAGGTAAATCTTATGGTTTCCAGAGAAGCAATTATCTCTATGAATGAAGCAGTAAATGACTGGCATCAGTGCACAATAACGATGAGCTCCCTGAAACTCGGGCTGGAAATCGGATACTTTTTCTTTTTTTCCCCCTTCATTGTGCTTTGTGCACCTATGGCTTTTTCGATTCACTTTTCTATCTTCAGGAATGATTCCCCAAGGCCTTATGAATGAATTCTTTTTATGTACAATTCATTTCAGAACAATACAGTAAATACATCATGCAGTATTATATGGCCTTTCTCAAAAGTGCATCAAGGAATAATTTACAATGGCCATATTTTGATTCGCAGAATGGACTGCATAAGCAGATTTAGATACAAAGAATTTTAACCATGTAGGTTATTTTCACATGTCAAGTAGCTTTTACAGTATTTAAGGTAAAACTGGTATATATATATATATATAAATTTCAATGTTAATTTTAACACATCTCCTGTTACACTGAACTTCCAGTACACATTATTATGCTGATCAATCTCTGCTTTCCGTTGTCACCCAGATGAGGATGGGTTCCCTGTTGAGTCTGGTTCCTCTCAAGGTTTCTTCCTATTACCATCTCAGGGAGTTTTTCCTTGCCACCGTCGCCCTCGGCTTGCTCATCAGGGACAATCTTATCATTTTGATTAACACACATTGCATAAAAACTTACTTCTTTTTATTGTGTAAAGCTGCTTTGCGACAATGTCAATTGTTAAAAGCGCTACATAAATAAAATTGACTTGACTTGACTAAATAGGTTTTTAGCCTAGACTTAAACACTGAGACTGTGTCTGAATCCTGAACATTAATAGGAAGACTATTCCATAACTTTGGGGCTTTGTAAGAAAAAGCTCTGCCCCCTGCTGTAGTTTTAATAATACGTGGTACTGACAGGCAGCCTGCATTCTTTGAGCGAAGTAGGCGCGGCGGATCGTAAGACACTAGCAGTTCATTCAAATATTGTGGCGCGAGACCATTTAGTGCTTTAAATGTCARAAGTAGTATCTTAAAATCGATGCGAAATTTCACAGGGAGCCAATGCAGTGTAGATAAGATAGGGGTGATGTGCTCGTATCTTCTGGTTTTAGTGAGGACTCGCGCTGCTGCATTCTGTACTAACTGAAGCTGGTTTTTACACCTAGTTGAACAGCCAAACAGTAAGGCGTTACAATAGTCCAACCTAGAGGTGATAAAAACTAGTTTTAATGCATCATTTAGTGACAATATGTTTCTTATCTTGCCAATATTTCTAAGGTAAAAGAAAGCTATCCTGGTGATATTATCTACATGTGCTTCAAATGAAAGGCTGGAATCTATAATCACACCGAGGTCTTTTACTGTTGCATTTGATGGAACAGAAAGCTCATCTAAAGTTACAATGTGATCAGAAAGCTTACTTCTAGCTACTTGTGGTCCTATGACTAGAACTTCTGTCTTATCAGGATTAAGCAGAAGAAAATTAATCTCTTATGTCCTGCACACACTGCTCAATTTTAGCGGTGACTAACTGGGACATACAGTATAATTGTGTGTCATCAGCATAACAATGAAAACTAATACCATGGTTACGAATTATGTTGCCCAGAGGAAGCATGTAAAAGGAAAAAAGCAGTGGGCCTAAAACTGAACCCTGTGGAAYACCAAACTCCACTTGAGAACATGAGGAATGGTCACCATCTAAATCTACAAACTGATAACGATCAGTCAAATAGGATCTGAGCCACCAGAGGGCAGTTCCCTCAATTCCTACTACCTTTTCTAATMTGTGAAGGAGAATACTATGATCAATGGTGTCAAAAGCTGCACTGAGGTCCAGTAACACAAGTATAGTGACACAACCCTGATCAGGAGGTCGTTCCTAGGAGGAGACTTCCATTGTGCTGCCCACACTAGGACATGGTAGCCTCTTAGCTGGAGGAAGTATTTCAGAGACAGAAATAAGCCATCGTTTTGAGGCAACTGGTGCCATGGAGATGACTTTTCCAGATCCTTTGAACTGGACGGCCATCCAAGGCCACACCCCAACCCAAAGGTAACCGTCTGTTGTTAGAATCTCGTGATGACAGAGACCTAGAGTGGGACCCAAAGTTAAAACCACATAGAAAGGGTACGAAGCCCATGGCGCATATCCTGTTTGCTCAGGGGATTGGCCCTTGAATGAAATCCTCTGGCTCTCAGCCCCAACAGAAGGGTCTCATATGCAGGGGGCCCAGGACATCACCATGGATACACCTGCCATGAGACCAAGATTATCTGAAAGCAACGAACGGTCACCTTCTGGCCTTGTTTGATGCTCCTTAGGTTACATACAGGAGACAATGTGTCTGTATTCAGACTGAACCTCATACGGCCCCCAAATACGTTGTCCTGTGAGCGGGAGAGACAACGCTTTTCTTGTCGTTGAATCTCAACAATAAAGATTCAAGATGAACTAAGACGACATGCCGTTGTCGAAGTGCTAGCTCCCGAGACTGAGCCGAGTCGTGAATAAAATTCGAATTACAGATGCCCTGGAACCATATAGGAAACAGCACTGCATCCAATCTCTTATATATGTGCAGGTTGCTAGGCCAAATGGAAGGACCCGATAGAGGTAAGCTTCATCCCCAAAAGTGAACCTCAGTAGCCTCCTGTGTTGTGGCAATGTTTCTATATAAAATATTCATCCTTCAGGTCGATTGTCACAAATCAATCTTGTGATTGTATTTGAGAAACTATCATCTTGACCGTCAAAATTTTTAATTTTAATATTCTGAGATAGCGGTACCACCCGCAAGGATCTAGAATTGGACGCACCCCCCCCCCCCAATTTATTATTATTTTTTGGACCAAGAAAAACCAGCAGTAGCAGCCTGACTGTATGTCTGGGAGCGGAACATGTTCTATGGCCCCGATACCCAGCAAAGTCTATAATTAGCAAAATGCGCTCGTTCTGGTTTCACAGAAGTGAAGACCATGCTGTTGAAACACGGAGGGCGATGCACAGGTTGGATCCTCTGAGCCCAAGGAGACATACTTGGCAGTAGCTTCCACGCTGCCAATTTCTCTGAAAAGGGCACAACTCTAGGTTGAGGGATGACCACTTCGTTGGTGACCACTCTTCCGAGCACCAATGGTGGCAGAGATTTGGACGGCCTCCTGAGCTCATGGTCCTGGTCCACCAGCCTCAGGACCTCTTCTTTGAGGAGATCATGCTCCTCAGGTCCGGTCTTTTAAAGGCGGACTGAGAAGTGCGGCAAGTCGTACCCCAGTCTTTATGAGGGGGTGCTCGCCTCTGCGCTTCACGCCTCACTAGAACTGGACCTAGTTGTGACTGGGTGGCTGACGGTCCCAACTCCTGAGCACGACGGGGAAGAAACCTCAGAAACGCCTCCCTGTAGCGTTTTGCCTCCCGAAACCTATTGGTGACGGTATTCACAGCGTCACCGAATAGGCCAGAAGGCGAGATAGGGGCATCAAGGAGTAACGTACGCTCCTTGTCCTTGATGCCTGTGAGGTTCAGCCACAGATGTCTCTCCGTGGCAACCATAGCAGCCATGGAACGGCCAATGGCAGGGGCCGTCTGCTTTGTGGCACGGAGAGACAAATCCGTGGCTCGGCAAAGCTCTGAAAAGGCTTGCTGGTCAATGGACCCGCCAGTGCTCAGATCCTTCAGTAGATCAGCCAGGTATGCCTGCAACACTGCCATGGTATGCAGCGCTGCACTGGCCTGACCCACTGACTGGAAAGCCTATTCCACTAGCGAAGATGTTAGTCTCCACGGCTTAGTGGGGAGTTTAGGCTTCTTCAGCGAAGATGAGCATCCAGGAGAGAGATATCTCGCAAGCGTCTCCTCAACCTGGGGCATCATCATGTAGCCCCGTGTGCTTGCATCAATGATCGTCGTTAAATAAAAATAAATAAATAAATCGACGTCGTTGGCACAAATATGTGGGACGAATATGCTTTGCTTGATGAACGAGTTACCTCGTCATGGAGATCACCAAAAAAGGGGAGGGACATTCGTTGATGTCCCTCACCTCGGCCACCCGACAGAAACCTGTCAACTAATGAAGACCTTTGGAGACCTTTTCCCATAGCGTTTTCAAGCGCAGCATCGAGTGTAGCTTTTGAATGGGAACACAAGGTCAGTGCAGAGTGCCCTCCAGGGATTTTCCCAGACATAACCCCCCTTAAAAGGTGATATACTGCAGTACCACTGCTAGTCCAGGACAACCCCCTAAAATCTTTTATTGGGGGTTAGATATACTGATACTGAGGTGAAGGGCATTGGGTCAAAGTGGGGGCCTGGCATTGTGGCTAATGGCTTATGGCCATAGAAATGAGTAAAACAAATATTGGCTCAGGGACAGAACTGGAGCCAGACATGGGGACAAAACTACAGTAGAGCTGGGCATGAGGTCGGAGCCGGAGCACCCAATCCTGGGTGGCAGAGCAAAAACAATGTTCTCAAATCTAGACAGTTGAGTGTATACAGTAACCACAAACCTGGGTGGTGTAGAAAAGTCCTTGAACCCAGTTGGTAGAGTAAACAATTTTTCAAACCTAAACATGCTCTTTTCACAGCCAGATGAACCTAACTGGTGGTAATAGCAGTATATCCTTGGCACCAGAGAATGCTGCTGAGCTAGGTGGACTTGAAGGAGTGCAATATATGTCTGAGACATGCCAGTGTCTCAGGCATATATTGCACTCTTTCACCTCCATCTTGCCTGTGCCAGCTGTGTGGCACTGGACATGGCTCAGAAGATGCAGAGTGTGGCTCAGTCAGCACAGGGTGTGGCTCAGTGCTTACAGGGCTAACAGAAAATAAAGCAGAGCTTTCAGGACATAGCAGGGACTAACATACAGTCTTATGCAAAAGTTTAGTAAATGTAAATGGCAATTTCAAAACTTTACAAATACTTTGACTCTTCAAACCTTATGCACACACTTGCGGAGACTCAACAACCATGGGTTCCTCTAAGCAGCTGTGTAAGACTCTGAAAATTAAAGTTATTGATGCCCAAAATGAAGGGGAAGGCTACAAGAAGATAGCAAAGTGTTGTCAGCTTGCAGTTTCCACAGTGAGAAATGTAATTAAGATATGGTAGGTCAGGCGAACTGTCGAGGTCAAGATGAGATCTGGAAGACCAAGAAAACTTTCGGAGAGAACTGCTTGTATGCTAGTCAGAAAGACAAATCAAAACCCCATCTTACTGCAAAAAACCTGCAGGAAGACTTAGCAGACTCAGGAGTGGTGGTGCACCGTTCCACAAGACCACAAGTCAGCAGAAGAAAACGTTACTGGCATCCCCAACATAAAATCCAACGTCAGAAGTATGCAAGAGAACATCTACAGAAGCCTGATGTGTTTTGGAAACAATTGCTGTGGACTGATGAAGTTAAAATAGAACTCTTTGGCCATAATCAGCAAAGGCATGTTTGAAAATTTGTGAATAGATCTTAAAAGAGCTGTGCATGCAAGATGACCAAAGAATATTACAGAACTAAGAGCCTTTTGCAAGGAAGAATGGGAGAAAATACCAAATACAAGAATTGAAAGACTTTTAACTGGCTATAAAAAGCTTTTACAAGCTGTGATATCTGCCAGATGAGGTGTTACTAAGAACTGATTATCAATTAACAAAATCACCAAAATCTGTTATTCATCAAGGGGTGTCTAAACGTTTGCATAAGACTGTAGCTATCAGAACTGAGGAAACTCTAAAGAGACTGGACAGAATGATCAGCACTATCAGAGCTGTCAAACAAAGTACTGAAATAATCACCTTCTCGGCCTTCATCTGAACACCTTTATGCTGTGTCTTGAAGGGCACACATCTAATAGAGAGCGGGCGACTGCTGCCCACGTCTGCTGCACTGCCTGCTCACTCCCACCAGTCTCTCACCAGGGCTTCATACATGATCTCACCTCTCTTTCCTGCATTACTGCATTACTTCTAGTTTGACACCAGATTGCAAGGCGACTACCCCCAAGTCCAGTTGCATCATCTGGGTTGTCATAGCTATCCAAAAAAATTATTTAGGGGAGACCCATCTGCTACGCCTTGAAGAAGGTCTTGCATTCTGTTATCAAATGAATATTGCAGGCTTCATAGATTTGAAGCGTTTTAATAAATTTTTTTAAACATAAACTAAAACAAGAACCAGAACAGTGGTACACTAAACTAAACTCAACCAAATAGGAAAAAAACAGATGCAAGACAAAGACAAAGTCTTTAATAAAACTCTGGGTTTGCATGTCCTCCCCATGCTTGGTGGGTTTTCTCTGGGTACTCTGGTTTCCTCACACAGTCCAAGACATGCAGGGCAGGTTAACTTAATTTGTGTTCCCAAATGGCTCATAGTGTGTGTGTGTGTGTGTGTGTGTGTGTGTATCCCCATGACCCAATACAGGATAAGTGAGTTCAACTTGACTTAAATTTTCCTTGGGTGTAAATGAGCATGTGTGTATGGTTCCTTGTGATGGACTGGCTTCTCAACCAAAATATAATCTCAGCTCCTATTGTTCCTATTGTTCCTATGTACTAGACTAACAGTAATGAGTTAAGGTGATAGGATTTTATCTTGAAATTTTTTTTGCTTCATCATTTCTGCCAAATGTGGGAACTTAATCAATCTCAATGCAATCTTTATAAGTTATGTAATGTTATGTAACGGGGTGGACAGGTTATGCCCACTTGAAATATGAACACATTAAACCTTTGTGTAATTTGGATAATGATTGTCTGCTATGCATGTAGAAATACAGCTTTCTGCCACTGTCATGCTGTTGTCATGACAACAGAAGGGAAATGATGACCTTACCTTCAAAAGTATATAATAATCTTTTGAATGAGAATAAATAAGAAGCATTTGAGTTGGTTGAGCTTCATTGAAAAAAAGAATCTATTTACTTACTTATGGGTTGACTCGAAGTATTTATATCAATTACAAAAATAAAAAAAGAAAGAAATGAATAAGAAAAATGCATACAGTACATATGTAATTTAAGACACAATTCTGCATAAACTGTGCTGTAGTTCTATGACTATTTATGGTATGAGGGTTTGCACCAAGTAATGCTCCAAATGACTGCATGAGTGATAAGGTGGCCATCTTGTGCATGCATACTTAAAATCAAGCAAAATCCAGGTTTTAACCTTCAAAGACTCAGCTTAATGCTTAAATTGCATTTTTGTGTCTGCCAAATGTAAATGCACCATACTAAGGAAAACCAAGAAGTTCCACCATTCCAATCTTTCTAAAAGAAAACTGGCTGGTTAGATTGTTCTAAAGATCTTAACTTGGATGGAGATGAAATGGGCTGTGAGCTACACAGTGGGTGAAAAGTAACTAGGCATTGAAAAATTGGTAATACAGTCCATATTTCTAATACAAATTTGTTAAACAAATTGTGCATATACTTTATTACATAAGAAAATGAAGGCAAATAAAACATTTCAGCATAGGCACCACTCCCTTCTTCTTGCATCGTTTACCGAGCCTGTGGTCATCAGCTTTGCTTTTTATTGTCTCCAGACGTAGTGTTGCATTCCTTCTTTTAACTGTACCCTTTCCACCATCTCTACACAAGAACAATGGAATTACACACTTGGTGATTGAATGGTGCGATCTCATCTCTTTCCTGAACAGTCAAGTGGTCGGCCATCTTTGTTTATGTTGTTTATGTTGCATGTGCTGCCTCTTGCAGTCGATGTCTGTACTATCAACACTGGGAATATGAACTCCTATAATGTATAACATCCTTTATTTATCATGACTCCAGCAATATTGAAAGTTTTATAGCCATTAAATATTGCTTAGGTAAATTACACCCATGCTAGAGTTCACCACAATTTGGATGCCAAATCAACACCTTGAACTCTTTGTCATATTCCTCAAAACATTCATAAATAATTTTGCACTGCAGTAGGATGCAATATCCTGCGTAAAGAAGCCACTGTCTTCAGGAAATACTGGGTCTGAAACTTTTTTCTAGTGGTTTGATTAAAGTAACATTCATTTGAATGCAAGGAACCAGGGTTTTCAGCAGAACATTATCCAAAGCATCACACTGTCTCCGCTGCCATTCGTTTTTCCCATGGTGTATCCTGAAGTGTATCCACTACCCAGGTAAGTGAGCAGTCTATGCATCGACATATACAGCAAGCTGTGATGCAGGAACATCCCAGGAACAGGACCAGCCATTTTGGTGATTTTCTAACCCAATGTTAAGATATACTTACTCATGCCAATTTTTCCTGCTTCTAGCAAATGGACTTTGAGTATACGTATACCACTGACTGACACGCGTCATTATAAGGACATAATCAATGATATTTAAGATATTAATGTTCTGGCTGATCGGTGTATGTCAGCAATCAAATGGAGAGGTCATCTTCTGGGAGATGCTAACCCATGTTCAGAACCAGGAGTTACAACAGCCTACTCATTAATTTAATTTCAAATTTGCCCCTCCACCCCCACCCCCAGTATGTGACATTGAGACAGATGAGAAAACTGCTGGCTTTTGCCACTGACTGATGGTTGCAATGAAAAGCTGCAATCCAGTGATGGCTCACAGGCTTCTGAGTGCCATGATTGGAAATTACGGAGTTTTTTTTTGTCCTTTAAAATTAAGCAGCCCACGTGTCATTCATGTCATCACATCATCGTCTGGAATTCAATCAATTACGCAAGCAAATTAGGTGACAATTAATTACACCATATCATGTCAGACATTCTAGAGAATTCTCAGATCAGTTGTTTCTCCAAAGGCTTTTCAAAATGTTTGTACGCAGAGGTTCTGAGAGTTTAAAAGTTGCTCTCCAAAAGAGAAAAAGCATTTATCAACACATGATATCAAAAGAGTTTTTAATGTCCAAATCTTGGCTCTGAGGTGGCTTGTTTGGCAAATAAGCTTGTACTTTATCATTGTCAACAGAATTTGATTTCTAGTAATTAAAAAAGTGCATTTTGCTCTTTTTGACAGCTCAAGTACACCGCAGAGGGAATGAATGAGTATTTGGGTTCCTGTGAAGAAGCGCTCATCTCTAATAAATGAATTAAATGAATACATTTAAAAAGACATTATTTGAGTCTAGGTAGCATTCTTGCTAGTATTTGATTGACTGTCTTTAAATGTGTTGTAAATGTTTGTTTTATTTCAAAAGGAGCCTGCTTTATTTAACATCACAGTGATATAAAAATCCAGCTGTGGCTATTTATCCCTTAAAAACCTAATATGTCGGGAGGCAGATACACAACAGCTTTATTCAGGAAGCTTCCAACAAGATCCAATACATGAGGCATAGACAATGTTGTAGAACAGAGGACGGTTCATAACACAACATACTGTAATTTATACATTAACATCAATTATCAATTAAAAGTTAATGCAGCACAAAAAAGTCAATGCTGGCCATAATAGAAAGGCATCAGAGCACTCATAGCACCACAGTCTCCCACTGATGGAGCCAAGCAGATACAGAGCCCAAGATGGCCAACCCTGCTTCCAAACTCACCAGATCCCAATATGATTGAGCATTCATGGGATGCACTGGACAAACAAATCTGATACATGAAGCCCTCACCCCACAACGCACAGAACCGAAATTATCCACTAGCAACGTCATGGTGCCTGACACCCCAGCACACCTCCCAAAGTTCTTATGGACTCGTGCCCCGAGGGGACAGAGTTGCCCAGGAGGCATAAACAGAACCCACACAATCCTGGCCATAAAGTTTATGTTCATGTAATGTTATGGCTGATTGTTGTTTGATGAGTTCAGGAATGATTGATCGGGAATTTGAGTCCTTAATGGCCAGGTTTGCAGGACATGTGGTGTTATGAGTATTGTAGCTGGATGCTGATTCCAGTGTAAATGGCACAAGCTTAGGAAATACATCACAACTTTATGGTCACTTTTGTGCACTTTTCTCGCAACTTTTATAAAATTAAAGACATCAATAAAATGACTTTCATAAAGCTGTAACTATAACTGGCTTTCCCCTAAATTTAAATTTTATATTTGAAATATTTAATGAAATCTAGTCATGAGATGTGTGAACTGAACATGCAAATAGACGTTGATTGCAAATGCATTGTTAGTGTTTCTAGTGTCTAGAGTGTTCCCCTCTCCTCATTGTTCCCCTGAATAATTCCTCTACAGTAGATGTCTATAAAACTTTCCTTCCTTGTCTTCTTGGATTACTATAAAACATGCTAATGTCTCATGCTGTTTGATGTACTGGCAGATGCATGTGATATATGCTTATCAGGGTGTTTGACTTAGGACATAAATATATCCTTTACTCCTAAACTACAGAACATTCTGATACTCCATCGTGTGTGTATGTTTTCGTCTCTTCCGATCGATAGGTGACTGACAAGCGTGTCGAAGCACAGCGGAAAGATCTAGTGGTGCACTCATCAGTTTTAAATCTCACACACATCTGGTTTGCTGCTTTTTTTATTTTGGTTTATTTTTTTCACAATAGCTTAATGGTCCTTAATTTGCTTTGTGAGGGAAAACATGTCAGTAATGGATTAACCTTCTCAAATTCGAAAGCGTAGACGTTAAATGCATGGCTCATGCCTAATGATTCTTTTAAAAGACTTTTCCCACAAATATTAGCTTACTTATTTGAATTGTGTTTTTGGGTGTGGTTTATTTTGATATGAAGTGCATTTCTCCAGTGTTTGAAATTGAATTATGGTAAGATCATTAAAAAAACACACACACACACACACACACACACACACACACACACACACACACACACACTTCAACCCCATCACCAATACCCTTGGTCAGGTATGGAGGTACAATATATATAGCTTGGATAATATAGGGATTATCTGTGCTGTCAATCATATGGCAGCAGTGCAATGCACAAAATCATGAACATTACCAACAACAGCGCAATTTTATCTGTGACTTTGTCATATGTCTTTGTTTCAGACAAGCTGGTTTGGATTTTTTCAAAAATTGGTGATCTAATGGAATTTTCATACAGTCTCCACAGTTTACACTGAATGTAAAAAAAATAAAAATAAAAAATAGATCCAGTGAGTGGCAGTTCATGATGAGAGAATTCAGAAAAAAAGCTCACCAGATTAGCTTGATCTGACAGGAATGCAAATGATAATTCAAATAACCACTTTACTGTGGGGAGAAGAAAAAATGTTTTGGAGCATAACATACAATTTTGAAGCAGATGACAATAACAGGACACCAATCATCCAAGAGCAATAATCAGAGACTACAGTGGGCACACGATCACCAGCACTGGACAGGTAAAGATTGGATAAATGCCACTTAGTCTTCATCCAGTCTTCAGTTGCCTATTTTTTGTTGTAGCCTTTATAAAAACAGACAAAACACACTTTTTGTTGGCTTCTTTTGAAGATGTTGAAGATAGTTTGTTTTGCTGCAAGCTGTCATACATGCATTGGAATCTGCATGAACCCAAAAAATATTGTTATAACGACTTCATCTTCTAGCCCTCATGCTCAAGTTCACCAAATTACTAATCATACACATGTCAGGGATAACCCCTAGAGGGTGCCAAAACGCCCAGCGACTCCTTTTATTTTTTGTTGTTTTTCTGTTCTTGTAAACTCCATTTCCCAGAATGCACCTCGGTCAGGTGACGGGAGCGCTCACCTGAACCGAGGTAGCTCATTATTTTTGTTATAAAGGTTCCTGTGTTTGGTTAATCCTGGTCTTGCATCTGTTCTGTTCTGTTATTTGATATGGGGGTTGTGCTTTCTGTGTTCCAATGATTTCCTAGTTTATCCTGTCCTGTTCTTGTTCCGTTTAGTTCCTGTTCTATGACGATAAAAGCTCTGGTTTGCCACCGTGTGCAAGACCGAAACAATGGCATAGCGGAGGGGCCTCCCCTGGAAATTTTTTTTATGGGGGCTGTGACTGTGACGCCTGGGCAAGCGATCTTTGTGGGTAGTCAGCTTGCCATCCGGGGGAACTGTCCTGGGCACGCAGGAGTGGAGCGCTTACCTTCGGAGAGCCTGGGAGAGAAACTGGAAAGGGTGAGCAAATGACACAGGCAAGCTGGAAAGGGTCGCGGCTGGCTAGAAGACGCATAACCCCAAGAACACAGGACGACGGAACTAGGGGTGAGGAGGAACCCCAGTCGGTGTGTCTTCAGGGGGTGGAAAGCGAGGAGCATCAATGGCAGAGGCTAGAGCTCCAACAGCTAGTTGGTGAGCTCATCTAGCAAATCAGCATGTGCCGATTGACTGGAGATCAGGACCGAATGCAAACCCTGCTGGAGCTGGGTGTCCTTCTCCAGGAACAGTTTGACAAACTCAACAGGGAGGCAGGCTATGTCAAGTCCAGCAGCCAGGCTCCAGTCAGCCTCAGTGGAGGCCCAGACCTTCCAGAGAGCCCTGCTGCGGGCCCAGACCTTCCAGAGAGCCCCACTGTGGGCCCAGACCTTCCAGAAAGCACTGCTACAGGCCCAGACCTAGAGCCCTGTAAGCTATGAGCCAGCTTCTCTTTCTGGCTTCGCCTGGATCACGTCACCTGACTGAGGTTATAAGCCGATGTATTCTGCGTTTTTGATACACACAGGCTTCACAACCGGAGAACAAAGAGATGTTCCCATAGCGTTTTCACGTAGCATCTCGTTCCTGCTTTATCAGGGAACAGGGTTACAGCTAAGTAACCCGAGACGTTATGTTAGTTGATATGGGGGTTGTGCTTTCTGTGTGCTAATGATTTCCTAGTTTATCCTGTCCTGTTCTTGTTCCGTTTAGTTCCTGTTCTATGTCGATAAAAGCTCCGGTTTGCCACCGTGACAACACACCTGATCTCCATCCTACACAATATATAAAGACTCTTTGCACAATCACAATCGCCTGTAAAATGAAGTCTGTTGATGATTTGAATGTACTGAATGACCAGGTTATCCCATCAATGCATTTTCCCCTTTCCCTGATGGCACAGGTAGATTCCAGGACTCAACATGTGAAAGAATTATTATGGGAGCATAAAGAATGATTTTAACACACATGAATTGGTTACCACATTGGGTTCCTTTATCAAAGCTACTGTAAAAATGGGGAAAGAAATGCGTATCCTTTATGCGTATATTTTTTGTGGCTGGGCAGTGCATTATACTCTGTATTTCAGTAAAAGTCATTTACCAGCCATTCTTGTTTAAGATCCTGTCCTGGCGTGATTTTTTTGCTGACTGCATGTGCAATGCCATTCTTTTTCCCCCCTGTCCGAGCCTTATGCTTGTTTTTTCGGTTTTGGATTTTCATTAAGGTTTGCACTTCATTTCCCTGTCTGTTGTTGACACAAGCAATAACTGATTAAGAATTAATTTAAAATCCCCCAAAAGAAGTCAGACCTTTCAGACATTTCAACCATTTCAACAACATAGGAAGACAAAAGTTTTGAATAACAAATACACACAGACAAACTGAATATTCTTCTGCTGAACTTTTCAGCTTATTTATTTGAGATGAGAAGACTGAAGGAGCTCCCTGGAACAATTTGTCCATTTTTTAGCAGTTGATCAGCCAGTGATGCCACACTATAGATAAGATGTCATTCAGATGACAGCTAATTCAGAGCACCACATATGCACAAAAATATACCCCTGCTCAATGAAATGTCAGAATATGATGTGCGAGGAGTGGAGGCGGGAGGTATGTTTTGATAAGTGATACACAAGAATTATTTTTTCAACACTTAGACAGTTCCATATACAGTACCATTCTACCAACTGTCAAGGAAAATTAATAAGCAGCAAAAATAAATTCTGTGAAATGTTACTGTTAATAAAACTACCACATATAAGACTGTGTTGAAGAGAAGAAATGTTCATTAATTGCTGTCTGAATAAAGACACAAGATAGGCATGGTCTCTGTGATCGCATTGTGTGTGGTAACATTTTAATAACTAACATGGCGCTAAAGCCGTGTGATTATACAGTACCTTCTGGTGTCGGTGTGGATTTGTTCAGCATGAATCGGCCACTGTACATTCACATTACAAGCCACTTTGTTCGGTTCTTTTGGTCAGATTTAATTTGCATGTGGCGACAGTTCACTTTCATAATTACAAATAACATTTAGCTGACTCTAATATGGACATATCTGTACTTTGAAATGGCCTGCATGCATGCATCGATATGTTGTTCCTTGCGCCATCTGGGTTAAAACATGTCACAAGTTTCTGCAACCATTCATGCATGGAGGATGGCATGCAGTTAGGTGGCTGTGCTTGTTGAAGTCCAGAAGTAGAAAAAAAACAAAAACAAATTCCTTGCTTTAGCTGTTTTAGCAGCTGTTGTTAACACTGCTATGAAATCCCCACTCGGCCAGTGCTGACTGATGTCAGCGGGTGTACCATGTGTGGGCAGGGACAATAATTGCGTCCAATAATTGTGTGTGTGTGTGGGGGGGGTCCGTCCATGCCTAGGAAAAACGTCCATGTCTAGGTAAATTGAGCAAAAACAAATTTGAAGTCTCCTAAAAGCATGTGGGAAAATGTGTAATGGTCTGATGAAAACAAGGTTGAACTTTTTCGTCATAATTCCAAAAGGTATGTTTGGTGCAAAAACAACACTGCATATTACCAAAAGAACATCATACAAACAGTGAAGCATGGTGGTGGCAGCATCATGCTTCGGGCTGTTTTTCTTCAGTCAAGGTTAAGGGAATTATAAATAGTTCCAGATACCTGTCAATGTTGGCACAGACCTTTCAGGCTTCTGATAGAAAGCTGGAGATGAAGAGAAACTTTAACTTTCTGCATGACAACGAACCAAAGCAACAAAAGAATACCTTCACCAGAAGGAAAAAATGAGGCTAGACCTGAATCCGATTGAAAATCTGTGGGGTGATCTGAAGAGGTGAAGCTTAGCATAAGGTAATTAGTCAAGGGTACAGTAGCTCAGTGGTTAAGGCTTTGGACTATGGTCCGGAAGGTCCTAGGTTAAAATCACATGACCATGAAGTTGTCCCTGTTGTGCTCTTGAGCAAGGCCCTTAACCCTCAAATGGTCAAATGTGTAATGAGATAAAAATGTGAGTCGTCCTGGATAAGGACATCTGCCAAATGAATAAAATGTAACAATAACAATAACAGTTATCAGTTGTTTCAGAATACGTAGTTCTTGCAAAAACAGTATTGTCAGGTGCATTTGCAAAACCCATCAAGCACCATGATGAAACTGGTGCTCATGAAGATCTGCTCTCTGCTGCAGAGGAGAAGTTCATTTACAGTTGCCAGCCTTAAACATCACCAATTAACAGAATCTCACATTAGAGCAGATATGAAGGCTTTACAGATCATAAGTAGCAGACACATCTCAATATCAACTGTTCAAAAGAGACTTATTGCATATGTTTTACAATGACTAGATAACCACTAAAATATAACCTAGCTCTTTGTCACAAATTACATAAAATGTATTTTGCATAATACAGTATGACCCATGTAATTGTTGCCTGTTTTTTAATTTCTGGTACATTTGTTTTTATAGTTTGATGCATTATACAGTAAACTAAATTACTATTTAAAATATTAATGTTCTTAAATATTAGACTGTTAAAATAAAGCATGTCAAATTATTTTGATTGAAAATTGTATTTATAATACTTCCACTTCAATTAATCATACATATATTTCCTTTTATTAGAAACTATATTTCATTTCACACAAAAATCCACACATTACACCAAACCTGGACATTTGCATGTTAATCTGTGAGCTCTTACAGTGGGTCAAATACACAGAACTTTATTATACGCTATTTAAAATTATATATACAAAATGCAAAAATTTATAAAATTTATATAGAATATTTCTACATTTAAATGCAGGTGAAAGTAATTTATAATGTAAAAGTAAAAAAAAAAATCATACAAGGGAGATCTCAATATAAAATGCACAAATAAATAATAGTTTATAAAAAATAGAACAAACTACAAATGTAACAGCAATGTGATGGCGAACAATGGCTGAACAAACAAAAAAAAAAGGAACTGGCTGCATCCATTTCATCACTATTTTTATATTTTGTACATGGAATGTGGAGACAAAGAAATCAGAAAAACCAACGCTATTCATTATGCCATCTTAAATAACCTTTAATGTAATCTGTCTGAGATAATATGAAGATGATATGTGCGAAATCAAGTCAAGTTAGACTGGACAAATGCTGTGTCTTAAAATGTCTGTAAGTGTTACAATACAATAATAAAAATTATATATACTGTATATTTCTATATATATTTCTATATATGCTATGTGCGTGTCTATGTGCGTGTGTGCATATATGTGTATATCTACCCAAACACGTGGAGGACAAGCGAATTTGGAATTCAATTTAAATAACAATCCATATGAATTATTATAAGATGTCACAATCAACTCATTTCAGCAACACTAATAACAATACATGTATTTCTTATTCTGTTCAGGCTTTTCATCATCTTCACCCACACACTGACTGCCTTTGTGCAATTTAGTGTGTGCTAATTGTGAATGACAGCTGAAAGCTCTATAACAACCCTTTCATTGACAATGTTTCAGGTCCTTGGAGTCGTCAAAGAGCTCCTAGACGTAGAGTGCTGGCGCTGATGCGCTGGACGAGTCAGAACACAACTGTTTTGATTCAGAGCTAAATAAACGGGAGCAAAACGGACAGCGCAGCTGCTAATTAAACGTGTCAGGACTTGATTGGAGCTTGGCACATAGCTCAGACTTCCTGCAGCTGAATCCTGCGGGGTGGTTTGCACCTGCAGAGCCAGATGTTTTGGACAGGATGAATATCCTCATTCTGGCTCAGACACACTTCTGTTTCCTTTATTCACCCCATCCTAGGCTTTCTTTCCTCTGGGTCTGAATCCACTCATTCACTCAATTGATTAATTAGTTCATAACCTAACATGAAAAAAAAAATATATAAATATATATTTTTTGTTCGTACAGGTTAATTTGCTATGCTTCTGATGTGTCTGGAAACCCAACAGGGGTTTAAGATTGTCACTTAGGCCTAATATTCTCAGTAACAGATTATATGGTTATCATCAAACATTAGACCTCTAAATGATTTCAGTAATAAGGATATTTTTTTTAATGTTTTCATATTCACTTTAAATATTTGCATCAGGTCGTGGCTGAAATGAGGAGCCCGAGGGTTGAAGGAAAAGTATCCAAATGCAGGGCTGAAGGGGGCGTGGTTTAGAGGAAGTCCTAAGCGAGAGAGGCGTTGTGTGCTGGCTGCGGAACACTTCTGTGATGGCCAAAGGAAAGTTAGGGTGTTTGCATGTTAGGCAACAGTCTAGTATCCGTGAAACAATGTGAAAGATCAATAGCCGGAAAACCCATTCACCATGCAAAAGTCTGAAAGGAGAAATCAGTTTCGTTACTGTGAGATGAAGCGGGAGATTGGAGCCAGTGAATCAGACAGCCGTGCGGAAATCCGAAAGGAGTAAGTAGAGACATAATTGTGAGATGAGGTGAGAGATCAGAGCCAGTGATTTGGTCAGCAATGTGGAAATCCAAAAAGGGTAAACAGAGACGTAATCATGAGACGAAGCAGAGTACAGTGGACCAGCATGGCCGGGTGTCCGGTGCCTCCATGAGCAATCAATTTTCCTGCTGAACTGACCAACCGGCCACTCCCAGCTCTGAAATTGGATGTGGCTTCAGGTGGAAGTCCCTTCTGATGTCAGATGGCTGGGTCACTTTCCCGGCTGGGAACGGCGGCCTTAACATGGAAGCGTAGCCCGAAGCCCGAAGAATGGCTCTACGCAGGAGTGCAAGTGCCACAGGAGCTGTAAAGTTTTCACACAACTGTCCAATACATGGCGATCAAACAACTGCTTTCAGTTTCAGTCCCTGGGGCACATTACATCACCTTGCTCACATGCCACTTTTCCACATTTTAGCATCCGCCGGATAACTATAGATCCATAGATCTAAAGCGCCAGACTAGACAGACCCCAAGCTACACTCCCCGACTTGCTTTTTCAAACTTGGGGAGAAGCCTGCAATCCATTTGTACTAATTGGTTCGCAGTCGTGCCAGTTTCCAGCGGCCCCACCCCCTCACACACCTGCAGAAGCAGAGCGATCCTACCTAGTGAGCCTATGGCGTGAGTGAGGAATGACAACAGATTTAGGGGCACAGCCCATCACAGATGCAGGCTGTGACATTGCCCCTTCCTCAGCTTCAAGCTCACTGTCACTGCTGGAACCTCCTGTTTGTGATAAAGACGTCAACCTTGTTAGGGACTCAACCCAAGGTCTGTGCCAGGTGCCTCATGCAAGCCTTCTCAACAAGTATAACAGGTTTCACACATGGACGGCATCACAAACACAGACACGAGATGAGGTCTTAGGAAAAAGGGTATGTTTATTTAGAAAAATGGGGAAGGAAAAGAGTTTAGTGAGAAAGAACATAAAGTATGTGAATGTGTGCATATGCAGGTCTGTTGGTAGTACCCAGCTGGTATGCAGGCACAGGATAGAGAGCAATGGTGTCAAGCACAGTGGCACAGTGGGCCTGCATGGGCAGTGTCTCCTATGTCTCTATGAGCACTCTTTTTCCTGGACACCTGACCATTTGGCCCCTCCCAGCTCTCCATTGGGCACGGCCTCAGGCAGGAGTCCCTGATGTCTGACAGCTGGGTGGCTTTCCCGGCTGGGAACAGGGGCCTTAATGTGGTTGTGCAGCTGCCTTTTTCCTTCATCGGCGGGATCTTGAAGGTTGGCTCTACGCTTTGGATCAGATGACTGCTTTCAATTTCATTTCTTTGAAGCACATTACATCACCCTGCTTGCATGCCACCTTTTAGCATCCATAGATCTCCAGCACCATAGATCTCCAGCACCATAGATCTCCAGCAGCAGACCAGACAGACCCCGAGCTACATTCACAGGAGAACACTGTGATTAATTTGCACTGGTTGCTTCGCAGCCCTGCCTGTTTCCAGTGACCGCATCCCCTTTGTGCACCTGAAGATGTTGAGGCTGCCTACCTAGTGAGCCTATGAAGGGAAACCAAAGCCAGTGAATCAGAAAGCCATGCAAAAATCCAAAAGGGATAAGCATAGACGTAATCAGAGTTACTGTTCGGAAGGTCGGCAGTTCAAGCCCCACCTCTACCAGGTTGCTATTGTCGGGCCCTTCAGCAAAGCCCATAACCCTATCTGCTCCAGGGGTGCGGTATCATGCCCTGACCCCAGTTGTGCTGGGATATGCAAAGAAAGTTCTGGAGTACCTGGACAAAACCCACCAAGCACAGGCCTGAGGAATCAGACACTCGACCTTGGATATGCGGAGCCACAGGAGTAACCACTACTTGACCATGACACTCAGTTTAACAGTATTGTTTCAGTAATATTGTTTCTTCTGTGGTTTTAGTGATTACAATCTCTTCCCCATTTTTCCAATGTTCCCTTGTCAATGTTATGTGGTGAAACACTGTATTGCACTCCTACAGAACCATAGACTAAAGTAAAGACTAAGCTTTTTAGGGAAGCCAGCCTGGAGTTAACCAATCAAATAAGGCTATCGTTAGACAGTTGTCAAACTGTTATCTGTCAGGAGTTTGCCAAAGGAAGTCAGCCGCTTTTTGGCATCACACCAATCAAATCAATCACAACAAGTCTTTAGACTGTGGGAGGAAACCTACTGTATTAAGAATGGGAAGAAACACTCCATGCAGACAGGGCGGAGATGAGATTCAAATCCCCAACCCCAATCACTGTACTGCCCTAAAAAACTAAATAATAATAATAATATTAATAATAATAATAATAATAATAATCACTGGAGGAGTTCTCTTGCATGTTATTGAGTACCGTAAATGAAGAAGTATGAAAAATATTTGTATCAAGTAGCATACTGAACATATTGTTTATTAATGCTTTTGTTCTTCATTATCAATAATCACTGTTATTCATTGTGTGTGGATATCACCATTAGCAGCATTAGAAAGTGCAGGGTGGATATTTGGAGCTTTTAGAACAAACAAACAAACAAACAAGCAAACAAACAAACAAACCCTACCACAAGAGCAGCAACTTGAAATGAAATCTGACAGCAGGCCAACAACAAAACTAAAGCTGTGTACAGAGAGGATAAAAGGTGGGATTTAGACTTTTAATGAGGAGAATAATGGCTCGCTGTTAGCGCTAAACTTCCGCCGCTGTTTTGCTGGCGGTGTCTTCTTTCTGCCAAGGATTTTTTCTTACAGTACAATCCTTTCGGCCACTACAGGAATTATCGACCTTGCCAGCCTGTCATGAACAATTAAGCGGACGGTAATTTAAAAAGTCTTATAGATTTAATAATATTAATTGCAGCTAAATATAATATATCATAAAATAATCCATCCATTATCAATACCGCTCTTCTATCCAGGGTTGCAGGGAGCCTGGAGTGTAACTCAGGGAAGTTAGGGCACAAGGTGTCATACACTTCGGATAGGGTGCCAACCCATCAGAGGACACAAGCACCCTATCACACACACACAGTCCAAATATGCTAATCATACACGACATGTCTTTGGACTGTGGGAGGAAACCAACGTATCAGGAGGAAATCTATCAAGCATGGGGAGAACACTCCATGCACACAGAGTGGAGATGAGATTCAAACCATCAACCCTGGTGGTGTGAGGGGACAGTACTAACCAAGGTGCTGCCTAAATAAAAATTTATTATAATAAATCACTAATGCTTTTTTCTTCATTATCAAATCAATAAATGCAGTTCATTAATTATGCAAATTGCATGTTTGAGGGTGAATAAATTAATAAGATGTCCAGATTGCAAAAAATGCATAAATGAAATGTTGAGAACCCTGTGTGTGTGTGTGTGTGTATGTGTGTGTGTGTGTGTGTGTGTGTGTGTCGGTAAACGCAAATGTCAACTAGAGTGTGGGTGTGTGTGCATGTGCAGGTAATTTTGTGTACAACCATACCAGGTCTTCTAAAAGCTAATCTGCTTAAATAATAATAATAAAAAAAATTAAATAAAAAAAAAAAGTAGATTAGAGGTCTTGTCTCAGTTGGCTTCTCAAAATGTTTCCTCATCACATATCACTGGTTGCAAAAGCACTAAATCAGCCACCTGTAAGCATGTCAGATAATTTATTTTAAGACCACTTGAGCTCAAATCAAACCACAGAATTTCTTTTGCATTGTGCATTTTTTTTATGGTGCAACCCTGGTTTATGAGTGATGAGTGAGACTGTCCACTGATGATTGGACACCATCCTTCTTTACAATGTTTTTTTTAGGACTTTTAGTGCGCTTTCAAAAATGTAATCACAGCTATAAACAATAGCATAAGCTTGAACACTGCCTGGTGGAAGAAAAACAAAATTCACACACTAATATTTTGCTGGACCGACCTTTTGCTTTGATTATGACATGCGTTTGGAGTAGCACCATTTCGCTAAGCAACGTCACAACATTTATTTCCATCCAGAGTCGATTTACTGTATTTCTCTCTATGATCTTGTCTTCTTCAGCATATGCAAAAGATGTCAATGAGGTTAAGGTCTGAACTCACTGTGCTGACCAATTCATGTAACGCCACTACAATGCTCATTTAAAGCCACCTATAGGAGGACTGCAAAAGATGACATCAGGAACAGCTATAAATTGTCACCATAATTGTCGCCATAATTACTTTTTTACATCCAGGTACTGTATGTCTCCAGGTATTAACCTCTCTCCCACAAATTTCACTTTGATTCTCAAAAATACGGGCAAAATAGCGTCCCGTCTCGGTTCAAAATGGAAACCATGGAAACTTTTAGTTTCCAATTAAGGGCGATTCTGCATTTACGAGAATAAAAGCAGCGCCATACTCAGTCTTTAGTCTTACCCTGATGAGTTCATCACTCTGAAACTGGGTAAATCTGGACTCATCAGATCACATGACCTTTTCCAAATGCTCCACAGTCTATTCTTTATGCTCTCTAGCAAATTGAAGCCTCTTTTTCAATTAGCCTCACTGATAAGTGGTTTCCTTAAGGCTACACGGTTGTTTATTCCCAAACCCTTGAGTTCTTATCACCTTGTGCATGTGGAAATTCTTTCTCACTTTTCCTTCTTACTTTCATTACAAAACGTAGCTGTGAGTTCCACCGTGTTTTTCTTTCTTTTTTTTTTTCTTACTTTGATTTCACTGAACATTTAAATGATCATCATTATATCTTTTTTTCAACCACATTTCTTAGACAAAGTTGATGTTGCACAAGTATCCTTCCAGGCTTTTAAAATGCGTCGGAGAGTTCTAAACCCAATTTTAGTAATTTCAGCAACAAATCGCCTCAGTCGTTTTCTTTGCTTGAAGCAGAACCTTTCTGAAACAGTATAACATCTTTGCCATGACAACAGGATCCGTATGTCTTCTGAGATGATTGTTTAATAAGTGAGAAGCTGCTCATTGCACCTGTTGAGGTTAAATACCTTGTTACTAGCTAAAACAAGTTAATCACTATTATCCAACGGAAGGATCTTACCTATCTGCTTATAATTCCAGGTGTTTGCATGTTCTCACAGTGCTTGGTGGGTTTCCTCCGGGGACTCCGGTGTCCTCCCTCAGTCCAAAGACATGAGCTGCATCCCATTCAGAAATCTACTTCCCTATTCCCTGCTCTGTTTGCAGGGAATGTTGGTGAAGGGAACTTCCCTCGACAAAAAACCCACCATTCGGGATATGCTCCTGCCCCCCCCGCCGCGATCCTGTAATGAACAACATCATTGTATCCAAGTTGTTAGAGATTCTGTTTGTGACTGAAACCTGGCAGAGGAATGAGGAAAATGCCCTCTTAATTAAATGTGGTCCAAGGATGATACTTTTATTAGTGTACACAGATCACCAGACCGTGGCAGAGCACTTCCTGCTGTGTTTATGGACTGTTTTATACATCAATCAATGACCACCGTGTCTTATGTGTGTGTTATTCTTTAGACTTACAAATGATCAAAGTCGGTCGTTTAAATCCTTTTGATTTATATTTATTTATCATCCACCTGGTCCAAATACTGCTTTCCTACTAGAATTTATTGAAATCTTATTTTCACCTTTAAAGCTGACTAGATGCATGCATACTGATGATAGATCTGAAAGCTTTGCATGAAGATTTATTCATATTACCGAGTCTTTCAACCTTGTGACTGGCCCTACACACAGTAAGAGGTCATACTGTACTTTGGATTTGGTTTTTACATTAAGTTTTACAATAGGTTTTATTTTGTTCTGAGAATCATCGTTGTATTTTGTTTGATTTTCTTTTTTACTTGTCTTTAGAAGACAGAAATACAGTACAGTACATCTCTTTCAGGTGGGCCAAAATGCAGCAGCCAAGGTCTTAAGAAAACCTGCTAAACGCCGCTCGTGTCACACCTAATTTGGTCTTGTTATACAGGCTTCCAATAAAGTATACTGTAGGATCCACTTAAAGTTTTAGTGATTATTTGTAGAGCTTTGCATGGGCAAGCTCCAGGTCATATTAAAAATCTTTTATAGCCTTGCACTACAAAAGGAAAACTTAGGAAAATAAGGAGATCTGCATAAACTTGCATATGGTACCTGAATTGTTTTATGTTAGCGCTGTGGCATGCATCTCCAGGGTCAAGGGTTCAAGTCCCATCTTTGGGTCTGTGTGGGTGAGTTTGTATGTTCTTCCCATGCTTGGTGTTTTTTGTTTTCTTTGGGTGCTCCAGATTCCTCCCACAGTCCTAAGACATGCAGGGTAGACTAAGTGGTGTATATTTTCCAAGCCTGGTTAAGGAAGGGGGATGAACGGAGGGGTGCATACACCTCCATTTATGTGTGTGTGTGTGTGTAGGTGGGGGGGTGTAATAATAATAATAATAATAATAATAATAATAATAATTTATAGTACATGTTTCTTTTTTTCATCTTTATTTATTTATTTATTTAACTTATAGTTTGCCTGTACCTGTCTGTGACGCCCTGCTCTCAAAAGGTCCTAAATAAATACTAACTTACATATAGAAGCACTGGTGTGTGTGTGTGTGTGTGTGCGTGCGTGTGTGTCTGTGTCTGTGCGTGTGCGTGCGTGTGTGTGTGTGTGTGTGTGTGTGTGTGTGTGTGTGTGTGTGTGCGCGCACTCAGCAATGCACAAACACTATCATGTTTTTGTCAGTGTAATGAAGACCATCTCATTTCAATACAGTTAACACTCCATTGACCCTCACAATTCAGAAATGAGAATATAAACTGTTGTTGCCTTCAAATGTGCACAAGGTTACTTTTGTGTGTGTGTGTGTGGGTGTGTGTGAGTGTTCAGGTGCAACGCTTAAATTAGCTAGATAGCTGGCTGTTTCTAGTTCCTATATTTGCAAGTGGTATTAAAGGAACATTTATTTCATAAGAATTATAGTAGCACACGAAGGCATCATTAGCACAGTTACAGTATATAAACCAGAACGTAACTAATTAGAAGAATTTTTACAGGAATTGCTTATTTTGTCCCATATGTACTTGAGTTTTATGTAAAAACGACTCTGCAACAATTTTTTTTAATGCCACTGTATATACAATAATCGACGACCTTAAAACATTAAATACTAATCATGGTACAGTATCCACTAGTTACAGTCAAACACACTCATCAACTCATTCACACACTACAGGCAATTTGGGAACGCCAATTAGCCTAATCTACATGTCTTTGGACTGTGGGAGGAAACCGGAGTACCAGGAGGAAACCCAGCAAGCACGGGGAGAACGTGCATACAGACACAAGTATCGAACCTGGCCGGGAATCGAACCCGGACCCTGGAGGGGCAATGTGACAGTGCTAACCACTACACCACCGTGCTGCCTTCTTATAGACATCTAGATGATATTTTATTATTATTATTATTATTTTGTGATGTTTCACCAACTCTTTCCTATAGAATTCTGGTTGTTCTGAGCTTCTTGCAGGTTTAAGCTCTACAGTACCTAGATTGATTTTCTATGAGTCAGGGAGAGTGTAAGCCAATCCATAGGCTTCAGGCTGCATAACTTGATGGATTTCATGGTGGATTTTCAGGTACAGTATGTTTTTAAAACTTTTTCTTTTTTCTTTTTTAGATTTTTTCTGTTTTTTTCTTTTTCTTTTGGTAATTGTTCTCCACCTACAGTACAGTACATGTGTTTTTCTTAATGTAACACATGTAGGTGTAGTACATACTTAATAGTGGCCTCGCTGTTCTTTTATCAACTGTTACTGTACTTTTTTACCTTTGGCTCTGGCCAAAGAGTTACAGAATTTCTTTTACTTAATAAGTTCACAGCACTAGTTTCTAAAATAATCCTTCTGCATGATAATGCATGATGCAAGAAACACTAGAGCAGCACTCCTGTCTCGACTAAAACCTTCCTACTTGTCTGTGTGTTATATATGATTTTGCTCTACCTGTTATTATTACTTAATAAAATGTTGACGACGTACTGTAAATAGTGAGCTTTGTTAACTTTATATAGCTTTCCTCTGCTTGGTACCCACTAATTAGCTTCATATTTAGACCCGCAGTCAGCTGTTTAGAGAAACCTTTGGCTGTTGAGTGTTAGCATGAGGTTAAAGTCCGAGAATCTATTTTTCTTGTTATTCCTAATGACATCTTCTGACCTACATAAAGAGTCCTGATTAACGCTTAATGAGTGTATTAAGTACTCGATAATTGAGATCTGCAACGGTGTCAGTACTTTTGCACATGCCACACATTGCTGCAGAAATTGTGTTCACTCCATTTCACTTTAAAATCCAGAAAATATCCAATCTGCAAGGAGTGAAAAAACAAACAAACAAACAAACATTTGGAGGCATCTGTATTCTATTTCCATGCTGTATATGCAAAATTCAATATTCATTGTGTAAACCAGTCATTGCGTAGAATCTGTGCTCTCCGGTAATCACTGCACAAGGATTTGCTTCTTTTCCTGTTGAATTCCGATTAATGAAAGGGTGTCATGAGTCTGGATGTAAACATGGGGAGCATTACAAGTAGAGAATCGCAAAGAGAAAACCATCTTACATGAGCATTTGTCTCTATATTTGGCCTGGGAAGACATTATATATTCTCACTCCTTGAACCCCACAAACACACACGTCTAGACCTTCCATCTGACAGAGATCATCAACCCGAATCCACCTGACCTCAAGAGGTGTTTCGCAAGCAGATGTGCGGCTGTGCATTGTTCTGTGAGTTGTTTTGTCACCAGGTACACCTTCAGACCACAAACAAAGATTCACTGCACGCTGCTCTTCTTTCAAGTCAAGTTAGGCATGAATTTTGCTCACACAGCAGTTATAAATAAACTGATATAACATATTCACACATAAAAAAAACAATATCAAACCCTTATATAGTCTGTAGATGATGCACTAAGCATAGGCCTGCATTTCATCCTTTGCACCACACCTGGATGCTCGATGAATCTACTGTACAGTACGCTGGGATCCTGAGACTTCCTAGCATACTGTACCGTTCTATCCTCCTGAGAGACAGGTCGGAAAGTACACCACCATATTCATACGCATTAGCACAGGAGCACCACTACTGTGGTTTGATCAGGGCAGTGATGAGTCTGCATGCAGATGCGAAGTGGCATGGCTAACATCCTGGTGCAGGCACGGTATAACAGCCAGGAGCAGAATGCCCCTAACACAGTAGAGTTGATAATAACTCTAATGCACTCAATTCCCATTCATCCTCCACAACAGCACTATTGCACTTATGGAGCCTTTTAAGTTCCTTGGTAGCATCATCTCCAAGGAGCTTAAATGGGAGTTTAACACATGGTCTGTAACTAAAAAGGCACAACAGTGCACTTTTTTTCCTGAGGCTGGCTTTACCTGCCTCCGGCAGCGTCTATCTAGTTCTACACTGCCATCGTATAGTCATCCATCATTGTCGGGTAGAGTGGAGCAACCAAACAGGATATTAAATACCTGCAGTGCATCATCTGCTCAGCTAAGATGATCATTGGATGCGATTCCTATCCTCAATCGATCCGATGCACCGTGCCCAAACCAGGCAGCGTGCAGGCAAGATCATCTGACCCATCACATCCTGGATAATACCTCTTTGAACTGCTTCACTCAGGGAAAAGACTGAGAGCAATAAAAGCCTCCACTAGCAGAGACAGGGGCAGCTCTTTTCCTCCCCAATTGCACTTGCCAACCTTAACAGCTTGTTTATTTCTTTTTGTGTGAGGAACAAATACCAAGTCACTTGTACAGTAGGCTTGCATCCTTGACTGTCAAATTTTCTTCTGTTATGCACAGAAACAATAATAATAAAAAAAAAGGTGATGGTAAACTACAAAGTACAGTACACCGTGTCCGGTTGTCATGTAGACACTGAAGGCAGTGTTTATACTGTAGCTGTCTGTATTAGATGCTGTGACATGGCATGGGGAACATTTTTGAGGAAGCCAACTCTATAGAGACGACCTCTATAACCTTTTTTATTTTATCACTCTGTGTGTGTGTGTTTGTGTATGCAGTGCACATTACACATCACTACTTTAACAGGCAAACTAACTTATAAAGTGCCTGCTATGATTTTATACAAAACGTGCGCGCACACACACACACAC